>JANAVB010009596.1:4259739-4397239 GCA_029216955.1 Iris pallida
GTTAAAGTCCAGGCCCATCTGACAAAGTGTAGGGTCTTGCAGGACTTCATTCAGCAGAGGGATGGTCATCGACACTGTCACGCAAAACAAAACAAAGTGGTTAGTCAAGATCAAAAGCCCCTCCAAAAGATTAGCAAAATACTTAGAAGCTCAAAACGTGCATCTAAGGCGCATCAACAATCTGGCGCATCAACTGGGTCGAAACCCATGCGCACAGATGAAGCCTCATCAAAAACGCACATGATCAATATCCAGGCACACTGAAGAGAAGCTTCAGCGCATCATCAGGACCTAAGTCCATGCGCATCAGCAGAAGCTTCGGCACATCATCAGGACCTAAGTCCTTGCACGTCAGCATAAGAAGCTTCGGCGCATCATCAGGACCTAAGCCCATGCACGTCAGCAGAAGGAGCCTCAGCGCATCATCAGGACAAAGTCCATGCACATCAGCCTAGCTGTGTCATCGGGATGTGACTCGTTTACAGTCACGTCCATGCGACCCTAACAGTAATGCAATGGAGCGAAGACACCAAGGCAAGAGAGTACCCACCGATCACTTCCGGCCGTACATCATCGGCGTGCATCGCTATGTCGATGGAGGCGTCCTACGTGTCGACCTCTACAGGTTCCTTGCCCTTGCCCTTGCCTCGGCCAGCATTGCCTCGGGGAGTCTTGAGATCCATCTCTCTAACGAAGAAGAAGGAGGAAAAGCTCTGAAGAAGAAGACAAATGTTGTTTAAAGAAGGAAAGAAGACCCCCTCTCTCCCTCAGTTGCCTATTTATAAGCCCGGTCACGCGCATAAACCGATGAGGCGTGACGCTTCAGGTCTCGTGAAACTGAAGGCTGCAAATCTTCTAAAAAAATATTTTAGTAATCTTCCTAAAGTTTGAGGCGTAATCCTTTCTCGAGAACAACATGCACCCCCCAGAGCATGCGCCCTCGCAGTTATGTGCGAAAAAGGACATGCGTTAATAGGTCATGCGCCCAAAGGAGGATATGCGCCCAAGATAGTTACTCATGCTTCTTGTTCAAAGTACTCCAAAAACTTGGCAAAAAGTTTTGGAAACTTTGAAGGGGGTCTTGTAGAAGCATAAAATTTCAGGCCAGAGTCCCTGTGCACCATAAATTCTCATGTGCCCACAGTGAAGCGCCAGAACATACAAGAGTACTCAGCACAGCAGAACACAAATAAAGAGTATAAGACATCAAGAAACTAGGTTTTTATTTCATATGAAAGTCTATTATATGTCTAAAACTCTTTACAAATGAGAATTCTTTTACAAAAGAGAAAAAATCCTAAAAGCTACAGCCAGACGCATCACTTGTCAGGCGCATCACTTGTCAGGCGCATCACTCAAGTGCTACAGCCAGGCACATCATTCCAGCATCTCAGTGTAGGCGCATCCCCATGCATAGTCAGAGCGAATCACTTCCTCATTAGCATGCGGACACTCTAGCAGGAGGAGTGGCTCTTCTAGCCTAACAAAATCGAGGCACGATAGCCCTGACCTGCGGCTCTTCCAGCATAACAAAAATCGGGGCACGATTGCCCCAAATTTTGGATGCAACAGGCACCTTTAGCCTGTGTCAGGATACGACGATCTCGACATTTGGATGTAACAGGCACTTTCACAGGCCTTTACGAAAATAAGGCCGATGGCGAAAGAACTAACTCGGCGCATCTTCACCTTCGGAAGGAGCTCGTCGTCAAAGCTTCTTCGAATAAGGAGTTCGACGGTTCGCCAAAGCAGGGGCCAGCCGACTTTATCTCCATTTTAGGAAAGACAAGTAAAGAATAGAAATAAGTTTCCCTTCATGCGACTATTTATAGACCCGGGCAGCCCACAATCGTGCGCCAAGTGAAAGGCTCTCCGACTTCCGTGCAATAAATTTGTATTTATGGTAATGAACCTGTCTTTTCGTATTCTGCTAAAATCAAGGCAGCCATTAACGCCTAGAAGAACTCAACAGATGGGCCAAAGAGGATGCGTCACATGGCAGATGCACCGTCGACATCATGCGGCCCCTACCGATGCGCCCAGTGGGACATAGACCCATGCGCCCAGATCAGAATTAACCAATGCGCCCCTTTCAAACTTGTCATCATTAAGCATTTAATGCTGAGTGACAAAGGCGGCAAGAGCCGTCCAATCAGTCGCCCTTTGCAGAAAATGAAGAGCCGCTGACATCAGCACCATCATTACACTTTTGGTCGGCTACAGCTGTCATTGCCATGTGGCCGATTGTTCATTCGCATGCGCCTCGCAGCCACGAGCCTAGAAGACTGCATGCACCTCAAAAGCCATGTGCCCCCAGACTTACTCCTGATCTCAAGACAGAAGCCAAGTCTTTGCATGCACTTCCACAACCATACGCCCAAAAGCTCTGCATGCACCTCAGAAGCCATACGTCCAGACTTGTATGTGACCTCTGAAAGTCATAGACCAAGTCACCCCATGCGCCTGACCCTAGGCGCATCCTGATGTGAAGCCCTGTATGCGCCTCAAAAGCCATGCGCCCGGACTCGCTCTTGATCCCTAAAGATAGCAGCTCAGTCCTCTCCATGCGCCTGATCCTAGGCGCATCAAGACAAATCACTTTTCCCCAAGTCTGAGATCTTTGAAGCCACAGACATGCGCCACCTATCTTTTGACTCAGTTCTGCTCAAGAATGGGTGCCAACCACCCACGATCTCAACAACAACCGAATCCTCGCAACTGTCTTGTGTCAGCTCCACTTCAGCCCAACACAACAGGCAGCATCAGCCACGTGGCATTCCCACATCCAGGCGCATCCTACATATGCACGCAGAAGCAGCTCAGCCTGCTGCTTATAAATAAAAGGACTATTCCTTCAAGACACACAAAGATATATCCGCAGATCATATCCAGATATCAGGAGAGACACTTCGTGTCTTCTTTCTCTCAAAATGCTCTGGCATCCAGAGCAACCCAGACCTTCAGAGAATTCAAGATCGTCGTCAGATCGTCAACGGAGTCAACGCATTACCACTCGCTCCACCGATACAGTTCCCAAATAAAAACAAAATTGTACTCAAAGGACTACATCTAAGTCCTACATTATATACTGTTCTGTTTGTAATCGAAATACAAAAGTTAAAAAACCTTTTGTGTCCCCTTTTTTGATGGCGAACACTCATGAAGCTCGCAAGTCTCATCGAAATGTCGATCAAGGCGGATGAATCCACATCAAAGAAGACTAGGATTTCTTTTGCTCGGATCTTCATGGAGGTGGAAGCGACCAGCACGTTACCCCGCTCGATTGAATATGTCATTCCATCAGGGCAGATCTTCTTCCAGTTAGTCGAGTACAAGTGGGTACCCCCGGTGTGTGAAATGTGCAAGTGTTTCGGTCATCTAAAACAGAATTGCAATAGGAGGGGGGCGATTAACATAGAACAGAGCTTCCAATATGATGAAACAGATGAGCAAATGCAGGAGCAGGGGGGAAGGGAGGACTACATTAGAGATAGCTCTCTGACTTTACCAACTATATGCCAAGAAGCACAAAACTTGGCTGAGGCTCATCTTATTGTAGAAATTAATTCTCACTTGATCAATGTGAGCCCTTGAACCAATTAATAATAAGTTATTATTAACTTTGTTATTATTTACCATTATGACTATATTCATATATCCCTAAAGAAATTAGGAAGCACCTTATGTATAAACTATTAAGTTAGGGATGGCAAATAGGCAAACTTTATTGAGGCAAGGGGTTTAGTGATAAATAAACAAATTAATTCCTGCTATGGCCGGGCAAACAGAGTTTGAATAATAGAGATAAGATTCTTCCCTTGTTTCAAATTCAAAACTGAAAGTTCACCTAATCCAAGTAAGGATTGTAGTTGATCTCAAAACCCTACTATTTATACTAAACAGCCAGCCACCCATCTCCCCTTAAGAAACCCTAATCTCCTCGGTGCCCTCCACTGGTTCATGAAGATCTGCTGTGCGATAGCGTGTTGGCAAGGAAGAGTTCGATTCCAAAAATCAGGTAATCATCTTTCTTCCATCCACCATACTCTTATGAGCACGAACCCTAGTTAGTTACCCTGTTTAGGTGAGATAGAAGTGTTTTATTAATGCTTAAGAGTAGATGTAATCGACTCGGGTCGAGCAAACCGAGTTGTGGTTCACTTGTAGGTAATCGCTCTACACATAGATGATTACCAATCTGTGACACAAGTATCAGTGCCATCATGTTGTAGTAATTAATCCTGCCATTAACCCGTTAAATTTCTAATCTTTGAAAGACCATACGTCATAATGTAGATACCAAATAGGGTTATAATAGATACCAAAGAGAGTCATACAGTAGAAGTGCATCCAAATAAGCTACAAGAGTAATCAGAGAAACCAATGAAGAGGGGAGGGGGGTATGTAGTTGAGCCTGAAAGTCCATCTGTTACAGTTGGAACATAGGTCATATAGATAATATAGAATGTCATTCCAACTGTTACAGTTGGAACATAGGTCACATGTTTCAAGATAAGAGTAGACTAGGTGTCCATCGAGTAGGTAAGAGGAATTTAGTAAGTGTCAGCCTAAAAGTATATCTATCAACATAGGTGACCCACTTGAGTACAAGTAAAGAAATGTCCAAGGCATATCAACTAATACCAGATGAATCACATAGTAGTAGGCAAATATAGAACAGTGCAGTTGATGGTTAGCTACCTATCTCGAAATATTTGGACTGTCACATTAGATTCCTTCGTATATCTAATGGATACTGTTGGCTAGACTCTCCCTTATATCAAATTACTGCTGACATGATATATCCCTCATGTCTCAAGATGGTACTGACATTAAGATTTCCTCTTGTAGCAAATCGATACTGACATGTCAGATGTTAGGAAATACCTACGGATGTATGAGTAAACCATGGTCACCTAAATTCCATATATCCAGAATGGATAAAGGATCCATTGGATAAATGGATAAACGCTGACCCTTTAGGATGATAAAAAGTTAAGAGTAGCTTAGTTTACCTTTGTATCAGACCTGAGCAGGGTACATGTAGCAGCGACAAGTAATAGAGTTAGACATCTGTACAAAGGAGAATCGAGTATGGAGTATTCTTGGTTTCCCTGTACAAATGTACCAATGTCACATCATTCCTATAGAAGATTGCAGCTACTAACTGATCTCCAGGTATTTGATTTCTCCTACTCACGAGAGCTTAAACCTTTCCCTGTCTGATTGTAAACTATGCCTAGCTTCAAAATAGGAGAATTAGAGTAAGGCTAACTTTCTGAATGTAATGCATTTTAACCTGTCTTGGTCTTCAAGTGGAGAACTTGTTGATATACTATTCCCTTTTGATTTATATGCAGTCCTAGGTGAGCTTCAAATCCCTGCCTAGGTATAGATATTCCAAAGTATAGGTTGATGTCACCAGTTTGCTGTTGTGTGTTCCCTGTCAATAGTAGAATGTGAGTAGTCTGGTAAAGGAATCAAGTGTGTCAGTAGAACACATAAGAGTGATGTAAACTACAAACCTTACCATTAATTAGCACTGTACTTAGAGTTACAAGTCCTAGCCTTTTGGTCACTGGATGTATCCTGCGACAGATAAACATAACCATAGACCAGAGCTAATGGCTAACCAATGTCTGTATTGGAATCCTAGGTACTGCTACTACAAGAGGAAAGCATCCCAAGCCTAGGGTCGAGTGAACTGGAGTGTCAGGATTGATACATGAGGGCACCATGGTATACTTGGTATCAGAACCTAAATAGTAGAAGTGTTTGTAATGCACCTGTCATGGTTCAGAGTTGAGTTGAAAGGGGATATAATGCAAATTGAGTGAATTCAGATTTCTAAAGTACTCAAAGCAGAGATATAATGCACTTGTCACTTGAGTTGAAAGAGGATAGTTAGTCAACAACCTAAATGAGGTATGTGCTATGAGGACAACAGATAACTTGTGTTTTGTACCAACTAGAAAGTATCATACAGAGAAGGTCAGGAGAATTGAGTAATAACCAAGGCTATTTATACCATGTTATCTGGGTGAATAACTCTAGGAACATTAGGCAATATCCAGTAGGAGGCAGAAACCAAGTACAAGACTAAGCATGTCTTAAGTAACAAAAGAGAATTACAAACCCATCTAATTTGGAAACGCAATAGGGTGGTAATGACCTAATAACTTAACAAATCAATAGATAGACTTGCTTTACTCTTAAACTGTGTGTTGATTATATTAATTTATCAATAGGTTCTGTGGACTCCGACTCAGCACTCGACCCACACCCGCAGCTCAGGACCACAGGCATGTGCATATACTGATTGTTACCGTTTCTGATAGTTTCTTTTACATGTTATACATATGTCTTGCTGCTTGTTGACACGCTCGTCACACGGAGATTGGTACCATGGATTTACTACACATCTTGACTGTCTTTTACATGTTTACCCTACTTACGATGGATTCCATGAATACTAGCTGGGCGGAAAAATATCTTAGTAGACGTGTGAACTACCCATTCCATCCCCAAAATGTCTATTCTTGAAAAATAGCAGCTACACACGACACGTGCAGGGTGCCAGATTTAACCCTAAGCCGTTCATGCATCGAAACTGATATTTCATTACACATAGATAGTTAATATTCCATGTTATTTCATATTGTTTTTCACCATTTGCCAAGTTACCATAGTTTACATATTGCTTTCTGGTAGCTATTTCTCGTCAGCAGAGTTACATGTTCTTTACCATTATATATGATGCTAGTTACTTTCTAGTTTCATTCTCATATGTTTTATTCATGTTCTGTGATTCTGTTGTGTCTCGGATAGCTGTCATATGTGTGCTTCCTTCATTCCTAACTGGAAAACCAACATTTTAGGTGATGAGTTAGAGGAGTTCTGTACCACTTACTATAAGCAGACTGTGGACCCTGATCTGAGCATACTGGAGGACTTGGATGTGGGGCTACCCTCTGCAGATGACTATTAGCTTGAACATTATTTAGTTGAGACGGAGTTGTTTTCGGAAACTCTTTAGTTGCTACATTTTATTGGAGATTTCTGTGAGTTGATTAGTGGACATCCAGTTAGCACATTTTATTCTTCTGAGAATATTTCATTTATTACATTTCGGTTTCTCTTTTAGAGATTTATCAGATTATTTATTATATTTTCTCTCGAGGTGGCCATTTGGTACATATCATTCTGTTTTGGAACGATCTGCGGTTTTGGGTTATATTGTGGGATTGTATAAACTGCATGGTTGTATTGGTAAAATATGGAAATAACTAGACAGCGTTGTACCGCCGATATCGTGGCATAGGCTGGACGTATCCACGACCCATGCCCAAATACTGGGTGCAGGTCGTGACAATCAATGGGGAGGCCATCTGAGCAGTAATAGAGAACGACATGGAGATAGTTGTTTATGAGAACGGATCCAAGCTATGTATACTAGGTAAGAGGCAGGGTTTTTCGTCTCCAGCAAACCAACATTTGGCCACCAGTAGGGAGACAACAAACCCAGGCACCGAGATAGGGGATATAGGTGCTAAAGCTACGGGGTCCACAGTAAGTAACCAAGAAGCCAAATCCAAGAAGAGGAATGCCTCTAGACCCACTAAATCCAAAGGAGCAGCCATGAATTTATTACAAACTACGTCAGACGATGAAGCCAAACTCACCAAGGTTAATCCTGCCTCGTTTGGTTCGCGGAATGGAAGGGAAAGGAAATCAATTCCTTGTCATTTCCTTTCCTTTGGGAAACTTTAATTCCTATTGATTTTCCTTTCCGATGTTTGGCAATGCCAAGGAATTTGGAAAGGAAAGTGAATACTTCAATGTGGGAAAGTGATTCCTTCCTTGGATGGATGGAATCACTTTCTCCCCTAATTTCCCTTCCATTGGGAATCACTTTCCTTTCCTCCTCAATTCCTTGGGCACCCAAACATAGGAAAGTAATCACTTTCCTTTCCCAACCGGGAGATTCCGCAAACCAAACGAGGCCTCAATGTGCAGCGGTTATACAGAAATGTACTCCCCCACAGGAAGCCAGAAAGGAGACTCCCTCTTCAAGCAACTCGTCAGTCCCCTACCGATCGAGTAATAGGCTAACAAAGGAACCCTCAATTATTTAGTGTCTATCCTCTGTTGGAACGTGAGGGGAGCTAATTCGATCGAAAGATGGAGAAGCATCCGAGATCACATGAAAAAGGTACAAGAGCTCGATAGTTATGGTACTCGAATACAAAATCAATTCTCAATCTCTTCTTAATCGTAGGATCCCAGCCAACTGGGAGGGAGTCAATAATCTTCATCTGAATGACATGGCTAGGATTTGGGTCCTTTCGAATCGGCAAATTTGGAAGGGGTCTCTCAAATTTGGAAGGGGTCTCCCATTTTCGAATCTCAGCAGTTGATGGTTATAAAATTTAATAACGAAGGAGGAATGGGTATGATGGTGGGAGCGGTGTATGGGTTCAATGATCGTAATGTGAGATCTTACATGTGGAGAGACATGGAAACAATTAGCCTAGTGGTAGGCAGCTCCTCTCCACTACTCTTCATCGGGGACTTCAACGCTATCATGCATAATGAAGAGAGGAAGGGGAAAGAAAAGTCCTCGATAGCATCCTCGAGGACTTCCAAAAGTGTTCTCTCAAACCACTGTAGCACTCCCCCACCTTTCTGATACAGTAATTCATGGCCACTTCTTGACGGGTATTCAGATACAGTTGCTGAAGGGTGGAACTCTCGCGTTTCTGGATTCAGTCAGTTTCGACTTACCTCCATGCTCAAAGCAGTTAAGTTGAGACTCAAAGATCGGCTCAGGAGACAACCTAGGACTTCCCTCGAGGAGGCTAGTAGATAGTTAGAAGAGGTTCAAATATCCAACCAAACTTCTTCGACCACAAAAATTCGGGTTAGAGAAATAAGACTGAAGGAACAGGTTGACAAGTAGAGTTTATTAGAAGAAATCAATCTCAAGCAGAAAGCTAAATGCGAGGCCTGGAGAGGGGGATAGAAGCACAAAATTCTTTCATGGTATCATTAAAGCTCGGCAAAGCAAGAATCAAATAGCCCATCCTATTTCTTCCACTGGTGAAGAGACCAACAACCCGATTCATGAACTGCCTCCTCGCTCATGAACTGGTTAGAGATTTCAACAAGGTAGAAAGCGACAAGGCCCGCGTCAAGTTGGATCTTAGAAAGGCATACGATACAGTTAATAGGAGTTTCAACGTTCACATGATGAAGGCGATGGGTTTCGATGATTGGTGGGTTAACCGGATCTTCGAATGCTATCGACACCCACGTTCTCCATCCTAATCAAAGGGAGGCCCGTCGGGTTCATTCATAGCACGAGAGGCCTCCGACAAGGGGACCGCCTATCGGCATATATGTTCTCTATGGTCATGGAACATTTCACTTGTCTTATGGAGATGGCAGAAGACTCGAGGAGGATCACCCCTATATTCAGTTCACTTCTCCAACTATATCTCATCTTATATACGATGACGAGCTTCTTATTTTCATCAAGCCTTTGAAGAATGGGATTTAGAGTTTGATTGAGATTCCAGGCAAGTTTGAGGCGGCAGCAGGGCTTAGGCTCAACAAAGATAAGAGGTCCATTTACTTCAATCGAACATGCAAAGACAAAGCTAGATGGCCTAGTCTCCTTCAGGTAGACATGGGTACCTGAAGCTTAGGTACTTAGCGATCCCTCTGTCTATCACGTATGCTAGGCATCTTGAATGTTCTAACCTCATTTGAATGATCGAGGCCAGACTCGAGGGGTGGCAAGCACAACTCTTATCCTTCGGGGGCCGTATCGAGCTTGTTAGAGCCGTCATTAGCGCTATGGCCTCCTACTGGCTTCAAGTGACCTTGCTACCTCAGAAGATGATACAGAAAATAGACACCATGTGTGCCAACTTTGTTTGGCGAGGGGTAATTCAGACCATCACATGAGCGCCTTCGACAGATTGACACTGGATCCATACTCCTTCAATCACAGGAATGGGAAAGTAAGATCCCTTATACACAATGGCGAGTGGTGTATCCAACAGGGATCTGCGTTCAACAGGGGGTCCAGAGAGATCAATAACATCCAAATAGACAAGAGTATCAACCAAGATCAATAGAGATGGGAAGGCGCGGAGAATGAAGGTTTTGTCCTGAAGAAAGTATATGAAGATTTCAGAGAAAAATGGCCTAAGGTCAGATGGTCATTGGTTCAGAATTCAGATTCCCGACCTAATGTGCCCCCTCTGCTCCAGGGATTTTGAAACCAACCACCACTTGTTCTTTGGGTGTCCATTTAGCGCGGGCGTTTGGCAGAGGCAACAAATAGAAATGGGAATAGGGTAGAGGAATCATCAAAACATAGCGAAAGCTTTTATGGAGATCGACAGACTTAAGGGCAACGGCCAGAGGTGGTTTAAAATAGCTAGACTGCGGCTATCGAGCGCGGTATGGAACATCTGGCAGGAATATAACAGAAGAGTTTTTGAAAAGATGGAAAACTCATCAGTTACTAGAATGGTAGCCAGCATCGAAGAGGACATCTCCCTCTTAGGCGTAGTTGAAGTTAAGGTCAGGTCCTTTTAGTTTGATGAAGTTTTAAGAGAGAGCCAGGGGAGCAGAGGAGGAGGTTGTATCAGTATTATTCAAATTTCAATAAAGTCGTTATCTTCCCCAATATATATATATATATATATATATATATATATATATATATATATATATATGTGGAAGCGGATCAAAAATCCCCCTTAGAAAATTTTCTAAAAACCTCCCTCACTCTAATCCGTAATTTAATGTTAATATTAATGTTAATATTAATGTTAATGTTAATATTAATGTTAATATTAACATTAAATACTAAAATTAACATTAAACTTAACATTAAAATTAATATTAACATTAACATTAACATTAATATTAACATTAATATAAAAAATTAATATTAACATTAACATTAACATTAATATTAACATTAACATTAATATTAATATTAATATTACGAATTAGAGTAAGGGGGTTTTTAGGGGGTTTTCTAAGGGGGGCTTTTGATCCGCTCCCTATATATATATATATATATATATATATATATATATATATATATATATATATATATATATATATATATATATATATATATATATATTTGGCTAATGCCTTCATTAAATACGAAATTGCAAGAAATGGAGTAGGGAGATAGCCCTTGCTCCTACAGAAGAACGGGATGGGGGAGCCGTAGCTGAGAAAGTTGAGGGGGAGGACCCCCTTATACGAATGCAAAAAGAGAAGACTACCTCCTAATGTCCGAACGAAGAGTGCGTCGTTGGGGATTCATGTCGCGCGTTTGCTGGACAAAGTCGACAAATACTTGATGCAGGTTTGGAAGTAATGCCAGAGCTGCATCCCTTTGCTAGACTCTCTCATGGAAAGCCTGATGATATCTAGGGTCAAATGCAAGCGATGTTAAAATACTAATCTCTTTCACATCCTCACCGATGGGGTAAGAATCAACGACCTTCGCCAAAAATTCCAAAATCTTTGTCTTGGTTTCCCCGGCTGAGGACTGGCATAGATGTGCTCTCAGTGCAGCAGGATTAGTGTCCTTATTACTAATCTGAGTAGAGGCCGGGATGCCAATGATCCACCCGGATTCAGATCCTTCAGGAGGTAGGTTCTCCGCCACCGGCAAGTGTGATGGCAGTAGAGTGTTAGAACTATTAGTGGGGGAGGAGCTAACAAGGGCGTCTGCAACAACATCATCCTCCTCATCATCTTAAGCTTCCTCCTCTTCAGCATCCAGAATGTCTTTGGGGTGGTCGGAGACTAGTGCTACCTCCCTACCAATCTCCCTGACAGATTTTGTGTCCTTTGATCCCTCCGGGAGGTTCTAGGAAGGATGGTCTTCTGTAGGGGGTGGAGGTTCCTGGGCGAGGGTGTCAAATTCGTTGGAGAGATTTAGTGCTGGAGGTTTATGGGACATGATGGCGCTTCCCCGAGTAGTTTGTTCATGAGGCTGGGGGCTGTTGGTACAGGCTTGAAATCAGAAGTGAAAGTTAGATAAAGGAAGTAGAGGAGGTTGCTTGCTTGTTTGATTAAGCCGAATCCCCTTCTTCTTCAGTTCCGGGTGCTTTCGAAAGCAAATATCAGTGGGGTGTCCTCTCGTATAGCAATTTTTGCAGAAGATTATATTATTGTCATAAATGATTTGTTGGGTGTACATCTTGTTGCCAACCGAGATTGGAAAGTGGTTGGGGAGGTCTTTCGATAAGTCTAGCACCATGCATATTTTGGCGTAGTTCACTTTTAAGAGGGTACGTGTTTCTTCTGTCGCAACCACGAACGTCCCAAAGGCGTTGTCGATGCGCTATTATGCAGCAGGAATAAAGCAGATGAGAGGAAGATTGGGGATGGTCACCCAGGCTGATACGTTCGCTAAGTCTTCTTTGGTGTTGAAATCCGAAGACCATCTGACGATTTTCATTTGATGGGAATCTAACCTGCCAGTACCTCTCGACCAGACGTTCTTGTGATCTGTATCTGAGGATAGGTGCAGGAGGATGTGCTTGGGATCCAATGGTGGGCTACCCTATATGCCAAGGTAAGCCTCCAGCTGGTGATCACTTCCTGGACCCTCAAGAGTTTCGGGCATCCGGCTGAAAATTTGAGGAAGGTGTATGGAAAAGTGGCTGATAGCAACGACAATTCTTTATCGGAGAAAGGTACCGTGATCTCAGACATTTTCGTTGGGTAATCCACTTCAGGAAGCTCAATATTGGTGAAAGGCAGGGGTTGTTTGGCAGATCTACCGGGTCTAAGATTGTCAGCCTACGACGTCGCAATAGAATAGATAGGAGCCGATGGCGCTGAGGGGGGACCGAGGAATGAGGGCCATGTCGTTATATGGCGTCGTAAAGGGGGCTGGGGTGCGCTGCTGAGGATGGTATGAGGGAAGGTGGGGGTGCGCCAGTAGGGAGTTGCCCAGGCGGCCTGAGGTAGGGGCTTTGGCTCCTGCGCCAAAGACACCTCGGATAGGGAAGCTACGAGGGGCTCGCCTACGGCCGGGGAGGAGGGGTCTCCAGATGGCTTTGCCAACAGGTGATTAGCACTACTGAGGGCCTCTGCGTGTTGATCACGCGCCATGAATGATTGACGGCTAGGTGGCACGGCGCCCGAGGGCTCACGGGCCAGGGCTCCAAGGGCAAGATCAGAATGCGCACAAGCCACAATTGGCGCAAAGTGGCTAGCGCCATCCCCAAGCGCTGGATGGCTAGACAAACGCGCAGGTGGAAGGTGGGAAATCACTGAGTAAGTCGCATACGGAGGAGGAGGTGGGCGGAGGAGGGGTGGGGGCGATGGGGCTGGCAAGCCCTTGAGGTAGAGGAGTTCGGTCGACCAAGGATCGACGAGGTGCGGCAGAATGCATGCCGGCGAGGGCCGCACCGCCGTAGAGGGGAGCCATGGCGCCCGCAGCATAGATGACAAGGCGTAGGGGGCGCGGAGCCAAGGACTGAGGGGAGATGACAACGGGGAGCGCCGGAGACGGTGATGACATGCCAGAACGGAGGAGGATGCCGCCCGACCGCAGGAGGCAGGCCGGGTCTGCTGGAGGGCCGCCGGTCAAGCACGCGATCTCTCCATGGGGAGCAACCTTATATATATATATATATATATATATATATATATATATATATATATATATATATATATATATATATATATATATATATATATATATAGACACTTGGAACTTCAGTATATCCATCCTAATGAGCAAGCCAAGCTACATATACCTGTATATATAGACACTTGGAACTTCAGTATATCCATCCTAATGAGCAAGCCAAGCTATACAATAGGTATAAAACTGAAAAACAGAACTCAAAGGCCAACTTGTCATTTTGACAAACACTTGGGGGTCAACATTCGTAGTTGTTGTGAGCCCCCTGAATTTCAGGGTTTATTTTTATTTTTCTGAATGAATTATTTTCGATAAATATTTTATTATTTAATTGTTTTTGATCATTAATGTACCTTTCTGTGACTTTGACTTCTGGAGCGTCAGGGATACCAATCTCTGTAAACTCTCTTCACGAGTTTTGAAGTAGACAAGATTATCTTCGTTTTGATATATCGTGTCCCACTTGAACTCGTTCCCTTGTGCTCTTTTTGTATCGCGCAACTTCAGGTCAACTTAGACCAATTAATCGTTGAATAATTATTCCCACTTTTATCTTTGATCATTGTTTGCACGTTACCGTAACTTTTAATTTAGGAGCACAAGACCAGTCGTTTTCTCAGAACCAACTTCTCATGAATGATCTACTCGAGACGCTCTTCACCCATGACCTTCGTGTCCCACTCAGACACTCCATTTTGTGCTTCATTTTCTTCGCACAATTTTTGGGTCAATTTAGGCCGATTAATTATCTACCGTAAAATCTGATTTATTTTCCAATTTAATTTCGGGACCCGACATCGATGCAGCCTAGTCGACCCAAAGTATGGACGTGGCCCACATGAAGCCTACTACCCGCATGGCACTTGTGTTCCATTTATTGGAGTCCCCGCATATTATTTATTTTCCTATGATTATAAATACCAATTTTAATTCGAATATTGCCCTCTGTCCGATTTCGACCCGACCCGGTTTGACCGAACCCGAACCCATGCTCCATGTTGCCCTCTCATGACTGCTCCAATACCCCGCTTAATTTTCCCCTTTTTCCTATTTAAAAGTATCTCTTCCTCTCTCTATTTTTACAAATATCTTATTTTTAATTCTTGTATATATATGTGTTATATATATATAAATAAATAATACCTCTCTTTCTCTCTCTTATAATAAGCACACACACACCTCACCATCTCTCCACCTCCAGCACACACTTCTCCCCCTCCCCAACCGACGACTCTCTCTCCCTCCCTCTCAAATATCTATTCTCACACTCTCTCTTTCTATTATTATACACACACATATACACACTTCCTCTCTCCCTTATTTAAACACACACACACCAACTCCTCTCTTCCCTCCACAGCCGACTCCTCCTGGCCGAACCCCCCTCCACAGCCGAGCATCCTCCCCGAGCTCCTCCTTCCTCTCCATCTTCCTCCTCCCTCTCCTCCTTCTTCCCTCCATCACCACCATTAAAACCACCATTATAAACACCACCACCCTCACCAACACCACCATGCACCACCACCTCCACCACCCGTACGCCACCGCCGCTGCGCCGCGCTGCCGTCGCCCTGGCCACGCGAGGCAGCGCAGCCGCCAGCAGCAGCAGCTGCGGCAGCAGCAGTGTGCGCATGCGCGTGCACACAAACGTGCGCCACCCCGCGCGCGCACATGGGCGTGGCCGTGCGCCACCACGTGGCCGGCCCGCACCACCGCAAGCTCCCCACGCCTCCGGCGAACCCGGGCGACCACCCCGGGAGAGTCTTCGGCCTCTCCGACATGTGAAACACACTATTTGTGTATTTACGTCGAAATCCCGTCGACGCGCGCGGAGGAAAGTTTCAGAAATTATGTTTCGGGACAGCGACTTCGCGTGTATTTTTCGAGAGATCCGACCGTTGGATCGGCGAACTCCTTGCTCCGTCTCAATCTTGGTATATCCATCTTCACTTTCCTCAATTTTCGTCCGTTAATTTCGTCGTTTGATACCTCAAAACTGGCCACCAAGTTGACGTTTTAAATTGAACTATTTTTGGACAGTTTCGTGGAGCCAACTTTGTCAGCTCGTAACTTCGCAGTCGCAGCTCCGGTTGGTGCGCTACCAGTTCCTGTGCGCAGCTGGTATAACCCTCTTCCTGCCTCCTTTAGGTTTCGTTTCATTTTAAGCATGTTCGGTTGGTCGAATTCGACGCCAAAGTTGGCCGTCCGAATTCTTTAATTTGCACTTATTAAATTCCATTTTTGAACCCGGGACTCCGGATTCAATTTCTGACACCACCAGTAGACTCGTGGCATCGTTCTAGCATGTTTTCATATAAAGTTTGCTTGATTTGGAGAACGTGAGCCCTGGCACGCATTTTGGTGCAAAGCGGGTCCTCTTTTTCGAGTCAACGGGTCACTTTGAGATCGGCTCATCGAAATTCAATTCTGGATATACCGTTGAGTTCGTATCGTCATTCTGGACTCGTTGACATATAATTTGCTGAGTTTTGAAGACATTTGCTCCTGCACGCATTTCGGTGCAAACTGGATTCCAAGTGTCCGCGTCAACGTGTCATTTTGAGATCGGCACATCGGAATTCCATTTCGGACAGACCGTTGGGTTCGTATCATCATTCTGGATTCGTAGACATATAATTTGCTAGGTGTAGGTCCTAAAAATCAAGTTGCACCCATCAACAAAGTCATCAAAATCAAATTATACATCCTTCAAGTGAACTGCGCAGGAGACAGATTGTGCAACCATTCGATTGCGCAGGCTGAACTGCGCACTCATCCAAGTGCGCATGCTGACGTGGCCTCATCATCATTACCTGACAGAGAATCAGATCTTCTGACAGCTGACAGCACGGAGAACGAGAAAACTGTTCATTTATCGTGCAGCACAGCGCTCGAGGACAGCTGTACATGCAGCGCAATCTGTCTGTAGCACAATCCAGCCCTGCGCCGTCCATCCTAGCGCAATCCGAAGCCAGCACAATTCAAGTGGCGCACTCCATCAACTGACAAAGTACACGTGGCCTTCATGCCATCAATGACTCATTACGTGGTAACCGTCTGTACACGATCATGCACATTTCAATCAAATAATGCCATGTGTCCAATACAGTTGGCCCACGATCAAACAACTGCCAGTGCAGTCTGATATCTGTGCGGTCCAATGCAGCGTAATCCATCTTGCGCAGTCCAGAATAACTAAAAACTAGTTATTTCCAGAACTCTATAAATAGAGTTTCAAGTCCTTCCTAGAGAGGATCATGCACACACACAGAGATCAGAGAGTTCAGGAGTTCTTGCCAAAGTACTGCTGCATTCTTCAGAGGCTTTTGCCTTCAACTTCAGAGGCTACCGTCTTCAAAGTTCACATCGTCCAAGGGATAAAGCGATCGTCTTCAGATCAGATTCCTATAGTTGTACTTTCCCAGAATTCTTGTAATCTTCTTTATAAAGTTTGTTGAAATAAAGATCAACTTTTGTTTTTGCACACAAAATGGCGACTCTGCTAGGGACGACTTTCTCCTCCGATGAGGAAGTGACAACTCAATGTGACGTTGCGTCTATCGGAAAGACGCAGAAGACGCTGGTTGTGAAAGTCAACCAAACGGCCTACGAAGCCATGATCAACTCCAGGACCACCCCTCGTACTGCAACAACTTCTGCCACGAGCAAAGTACGCCCAGTGTGGGTCACCAAGACTGCTGCGCAGTCTATTAATTCTGCCACCAAGACTGCTGCGCAGTCTAAAGTCTCTACTACTAAGACTGTTGCACAGTCTGTTGTCTCTGCTGTTGCACAATCTGCCTTTACTCCTCATGCGCAGTCTGCTGTTGACAGTGCACAAACGACTTCATATGCTGCCCTGTCAAAGTACAAGACTCATGTTCCTCTGGCGCAGTTGGCTACAACTTTTCCTGCGCAGTCCACTACTCCAGCAACCAGAGTGCAACTCAAGCACTCTGGCAATAAGACTCATGCTGCGCAAGCCACTGTGACTGAGGCCAGAAGACTTTCTGCCAGAGTAACTCCTGCGCAACCTGCCAGTGCGCCATCAACCCATGCGCAAGCTATGCCCACACAATCCAAGAGAGACAGCCCTTTGGCTAATCTCTCCTCTTCTCACAGCAAGAGAAAGAGCTCTGCTCCTCTTCTCAAACACCCTGTTGCTCCTGCACAATCCACTGGGGGTAGTCTTTTGACTATTCCTCCTCCTCCCCAGAACAAAGAAAAAGGCCCGTTGGTCTTTTCTCAAACTTCCTCGTCCCACGACTTGGAAGACAACAGAGGGAAACGCTCTTTAGCTAAACCTTCTTCACAAAACAAAGAAAAAGACCCTTTGGTCTTTTCTCAGTCTTCTTCGGTTTTTACCGTAGAAGATCCATCTGAACGTGCTCCGGCACCAGTCAGTACAAGAACTCTCTCTAACAAAGGTTCTTCTTCTCTCCTTGCTAAAGGAATTGTACTGATCAGAGATGTATTCTGCCTACTCCGGTAGCAGAGTTCCAAGATCTTCCGACTCTCAAGATTTCCCGTTCCAAATATAGAAAATTGATGGTGTCTCAGACAGAAACCCCTGGGGGTGAGTTTGCTGATCTAAGAACATATCTCAATCGACCAACTTCGGTGAAACGCAAACAGCCAATGCCGAAGGCCAACCAGCATCAGAAGCAAACTTCCAGGATCAAAAATTCGGACACCTATGCCAATGAAATGAGTACTTCCCTGTACACTCAGGGGACAAAATATTTGAAGAACCGGAACCATGTTTCGAATACTGTCAAAGAACACATCTCCCGAACTTCTTCTCGTCCCGTTGCTGTTCCCGATCTCCGAGAACACCTCAAGCAAAAATAGGACAACATTTCAACATCCCCAGTGCAACCACTTGGACATCATTGCAATCACAAAGTGTTCATCAAGTGTTGTTGTCAGACAACAAGACGATCTGTCTTCGATCGTCTAAACTTTTCAAACTCTGAACCTATGTCGGAAGATGAAGACGAGGTTTTGTACGCTTCTGTCAACATGACTTCCTGAGACACTGGGGGTAAGAAGTGCTCCAAGCACGGGAAGCCTCGCAAGCCAAGCCAGCGGTATTTGGATCTACTCCAAGAATCCTCTGAAGGAGTATTCCAACATACCCGATTCCGAAGCCGAGACACAATCGGTCAAAGGAATCTTCAAGATCCTTCCGGTCATCTTCCTCTTTCTCACTCAGGAGATGATTCTTTCTCCGACTACGATGTATACAGCGAAAGCTCGGAACAGACAGTGTCCTCCACTGTACCCAGAGAAGTGACAGCTTATGTTGTCAATGAAGATCCTGATGCTTCCAGTTCAGCTAGTCAAGAACAACGAATAGCTGCGCTAGAAGACAAGCTGAAGACCATGGCTGAAATGGTTGCAAGTATGCATTCCATCATCGTGGCCCAGCATACGGTACCACCGACCGTACCTCCTACAAATCCTGAAATCAAAGCATCATCGGTGCCTGTCAATGCCGGACTGGGGGTAGCATCTACTCAAGTACCTCCTATACAGATCCAACCTACACCTAGTCAATCAGGTGCAGGGGGTAGTACTTATCACGCCGTTCCTCCCCCTAACACTATGATTCAGCCTGCTCCTTCTATATCAGTGGAAGATGCCAATGAAGCTGTCAAGCTCCTGCGCACTCAGTTCGAGGCTTTCAAGGAGAAGGACAACTTGCAAAGGTTGGGGATCAAGCAACCTTACCCAGTTGAATGGAAGGAAGTCCCATTTCCCCCTAAGCACAAAATCCCAACAATCTCGCTGTTTGATGGCAGCACTTCTCCCAGTCAGTTCATTAACCACTTTGAGGTTATGACTGTCCAACTTCAACCAAATGACGCTCTTCTTACCAGAGTATTCGTGGGCTGTTTAGCCGGCGTAGCAACGATTGGTACAGAAGCTTGCCCGATGGTTGTATCACCTCCTTCTCAGGCCTAAAACAAATCTTCTTGGAACGATTCTATGAGGGGATCAACGACATGACCATGTCAGCCCTCAATAAAATCAAACAAAGACACAATGAAACTGCTGAGAGTTTCATTGAAAGGTTCCGCCGGGAAGCTTTGAAAATGCCTCCTGGAACTCCAGCCGCTGTCACCATAGACACCTACAAGGCAAATCTTTTGCCTATCATCAGCATGTGGACAGGGTCTACTCAATTCCAAGACTGGCCATCTTTCATTGTCAACGCTAAAGCAGCTGAAGTTAGGCTGATAAATTCAAGCAGCTAGGGGTACAAATGTCTAACCCCGACAGGGATGAACATCAGACATCAGGTGGTGGCAATCGCCAGAACAACCGCAAGGAAAAAAAAACTTTGAATATCAACTTATCGAATAAAAACAAAGAATCTCTGGCGGTCAACGTAGCTTCCCCTACGTCAACTTCTACCCCTTCAGCACCTCCACCGAGGGAACCTCGTCCGAAAGTAGAATACTCTTTTGACGAGAATGACACAGTGAGCATCTTTGATTGCTTGATCAAAAAAAATAAGCTCCAGCTCCCAGATCCCAAGAAGCCCGATGAAGTCGGTAAGACTGATCATCCTAAGTACTGTATTTATCACAGGTTCATCGGGCATCCTACTCGAGCATGTTATGTGCTCAAAGGCAAAATTCAAGAGCTGGTCAATGCTGGTGTTGTCACTTTGCAGCAAGACGAGAAGACTGTTACCGCAAACATGGTCTCAGTTCAATTTGGTGACTTCCCGCCCCAGATGGTCCAGCACGGTGTCATTCCTATCCCCAAAGCTACTCTTGAAATCGAGAATCTTCCTCCTCCACGAAGTGAAGGTCTCGTCCCCTTGTCTCTTAACAATGGCGAGATTATGTGGATTCATCCGGTTCTTACTTCAGAATTCGAACTTTCCTCTTCTTCCAAGAAGAAGGACCGCTCCAAGGGCAAGACAAAGACTTGTAATATGGTGTCTTTTGACCCCATAGTTGACGAGGAAATCCTATTGGGCCCCAGATCAGGGAAAGCTTATCTAAAAGATTACCCCGAAGCTCAAGAGAATCCTGCTTCTTCTTTTGAGCCTGCTCCAGTGCAGCCTGCTTCTACTGAGGATATTCCTACTGTATCTTCACCAGTTGTAGAGTCCACTCCTTCCAAGCCAATGGTCGCTGACAAAGGCAAACAGCAAGTCCGCTTCGACAAACCTTTGAAGAAGTCATCTCCTTCCGGACTTAAAAAGCCTTACAACTTTGATATCTTGGCTCAGTTAGCCAATACATCGGCATGGCTATCCATCTTCGAGCTCTTGCGCCTCTCCAAAGAGACTCGGGAAACTCTGAGCGAGGCTCTCATGCAAGCTGAAACTTGTCTAGCCCTTCTGTAGAAGTCGAAAGCAGAGTCAGTCTCTTGCCTCCATTGTCATAGTGTGTTGGAGTTAATTCCAAACATAACTTTCACACAGGATGACATGTTGATGGAAGACAACAGGCACGACCATCCTCTCTACTATACAGGATATGTCGACTCGATGAAAGTCGATCGTATTCTGATAGATCCAGGGTCTGCTCTCAGTATCATGCCGAAGACAATGTTGAATGCGCTGAAGATCCCAGTGCATAGTCTTTCCAGTACAATCACCACTATTCTCGGGTTCAATCAGGTAAGGAGTGAACCTTTGGGCAAGATTCGCCTAAAACTCCAAATAGGCAATCTTCGCACAAAGGTGACCTTCTATATCATTGACAACCATGGTTGTTCCTATAATACTTTGCTGGGAAGACCGTTTCTGCATGAGTATAACATTGTTCCTTCGACTCTCCATCAATGTTTCAAATATGTCGATGACAATGGAGAAGTGCAAAAGGAGGTCGCTGATCTCTATCCTTTCAAAGGCGTCGAAGCATACTGCAACGATGCTCGTATGTACAAGGATGAATTCATGAAGGTTGTCCTATCTCTGGATATTGAAGAAGAACAAGAAACAGTGCCCAATAATACCTTTATCATACCTGTCAAAGGGTGTGTTTCTTGTCCTCAGTCTTCCAAGCCACTGGCTATTCACTTGCCGGTCCAGAAGCAATCAACTGATGATGATCATGATCAAAGGGAGCTCACCTCTTCTGAGCCGCTTGTTATTGACCTCCGTCGTAACAAGGAAAAAAGGCAGCTCAATTCTTCTGAGCCACTTTTATTGATTTATCTCATAACAAGGATGAAAGGGAGCTCACCTCCTCTGAGCCGCTTGTTATCGACCTCCATCATAACAAAGCCAATCCTCCTCCACGTTCTTTTTTCCCCCTCTTGTAATCAATCTGACTAAGCCTGTTAAGGCTAAAGTTCCTGCTGTAAATACAAATGTACAAATCAATAAAAAAAGCATCTATTTTCCAGTATACTGATGTCGTTTATCATGCTAAGTGCTATTTGGATATGTTATATAGCTTTCAATCATTTACAATGGGAGTTGTACAATCTCTTCAAATAGAAGTCTCACTCGAACTTTCAAAAGATTCATATCGTATTGTTCCCGCTCGTAAGAAAGGCAAGAGTCCAATACTTTTTAGTAAAGGACCGGAACAACAATTCAGTTATACGGATGATAGCAAAAGTAATGATACGGGGCATCTTCAACTCCGTCGTTGTAGTCAATAATCAAAAGACATCATCCGAAAGATGGGTTATGACTTCAAGAATGGCCTCAACTACGGTAAGGGTAGAAAGACTCCTATCCGTACGGCTGTGCCGAAAGGAAAGTCAGAGATGTACTACAGCAGGACCAAAAGAGGTCTCGGATATGCTTCACCTCCGGTATTATCCCCAGCAGCTTCTGAATCCGATAGTGAGGAGCGCTCTGACTCTTCTGATTCTAGATCATGGAATTCTGACACCAGCATCGGTCAAGTTCATCGATTGACTGTATCTTCTAACATGGTCTCCGTTGAACTTCCAGAAGGCTATGACGAGGATATTGAAGAAAATCCTGAAACAGATCTTTGGGCTCAACGAATGGATACCCAATGGGAACTCCGATTTGAACAAAGGGAACCTCCAACTGAAGATCAATTGGTTTAAATTGATGTAGGAGAGAGTGGGTCACCTCGTCCAATATTCATCAGCAAGAACCTTCCAGAGGCAGATAAGCAAGAATTAATTCTTCTGATTAAAGAATATATTGATGTCTTTGCCTGGAGCTATGAAGACATGCCAGGACTAGATCCCAAAGTTGCTACTCACAAACTGAACATCTTGCCGAATGCAAAATCGGTCAAACAGCAACAACGGCATTTCAGGCCAGAAATGATGGACGCAATTGACGATGAAGTCAAGAAGCTCATCGCTTGTGGCTTTATCCGAGAAGAACAGCATCCTGATTGGGTAGCCAATGTCGTCCCAGTTCTCAAGAAAATCGAAAAAGTTCGAGTCTGCATTGACTTTCGGGATCTTAATGAAGCATGTCCAAAAGATGAATTTCATCTTCCTATCACGGATGTCATGATTGACAACACCTGTGGGTTCGAAAGAATATCCTTCATGGACAGATTCTCTGGATACAATCAGATTTAGATGAATCCTGAAGATGAAAAACATACTTCTTTCCGCACTCCTCGCGGAGTCTACTATTATACTGTCATGCCATTTGGTCTCAAGAACGCTGGTGTAACATACCAACGAGCTATAAGTACCATCTTTCGAGATCATCTGCGCAAGACTGTCGAATGCTACGTCGACGATATTGCTGTCAAAAGTCGTCTAAAGGAAGATCACATCCAAGACTTGAGAACTATCTTCAATCTCATGCGCCAACATCAACTCAAAATGAATCCCACCAAGTCATTCTTGGGTGTCTCTAGTGGC
Source organism: Iris pallida (assembly GCA_029216955.1). NCBI lineage: Eukaryota > Viridiplantae > Streptophyta > Magnoliopsida > Asparagales > Iridaceae > Iris > Iris pallida. The sequence goes on from JANAVB010009596.1 coordinate 4,283,276, forward strand.
AAATTTCTCGACTTCGTCATTACCTCTAAGGGTATACATGTGGATCCCGAGAAGATCAAAGTCATTCAAGAGATGCGTCCTCCACGCAATCTAAAAGAGCTACGAGGATTCCAAGGTTGACTTGCGTACATTAGGAGATTCATTTCGAATCTGTCTAGATGCTGCAGACCATTCACTCAACTATTGAAGAAGGGTGTATCTTTCGTTTGGACCGAAGAATGTCAACGAGCATTTGACGACATCAAGCAGTATCTCATGAACCCACCAGTCTTGGTGCCACCAATCTCTGGCATACCATTCTTAATGTATGTCCGTGCTATGGATCATTCATTGGGTGCTTTACTTGCCCAAAAGAACAAAGAAGACCACGAACAAGCCATCTATTATCTCAGTCGTACTATGATTGGTGCTGAACACCGTTATAGTCCGGTCGAAAAGTAATGCCTAGCTCTTATGTTTGCTGTTCAAAAGACTCGGTATTACATCATTGGCCAAACTATTCATGTCATATCCCGAGTTAATCCTCTTCGGGTATTGATGAAGAAGCCTAGCACACTCAATTTTCGGCTGGCTACATGGGCCATTCTGCTAGCCCAATATGACATGGTATATGTTCCTCAAAAGTCTGTCAAAGGTCAAGCATTGGCAGATTTCTTAGCAGCTCATCCTGTTCCAGAGACGTCCAAACTCTATGATAAAATTCCAGACGAGACTTTAGAATCTAATACAATCTCCAAAAAATTTCCTACTTGGCGTCTATTCTTTGACGGTGCATCCAGGATTGGACCGAATGGTGCCATTGTCGCAGGTGTTGGAGTTGTCCTTGTATCCCCAGACGGGTCAGCTATCCAAAGAGCCTACTCCCTAGATGAGCCTTGCTCCATGTCACGACCCGCACCCACTGTGAGGGTACAAAAACATAACAACGCCCAGCCTACACCGCAGTATCGACGGTAGAACGCTGTCCTAGGTCAATCATCTAACAATATAAAGGTACCTGTACAGTATATACACTCCGAATGGAGGTGACATAGCAATATACAGTCTCAATCACATCTAAGGCAGAATGATAAGATGAAAAGATAGATAGATAAATACTGGAATGAAAGAATATACATGACAACCAGAGAGTCTAAGTGTCTAAGATAACATCTCAACAACATCCAGAATACAAGTCCTAACTACTGAATATGAAAGAATATATACAATCTAGATCTCAAATGATAGAAATAGTAAACCTAGACTAGGGAGCCTCAGTCTCTCAGCTAGTGGACCAGGCTGGAAATCTGGGTCACACGAGCCATCTACAGCTGTCCCATAGAAGGTGTCTATGCAGGCCTCATCCTCATCCTCTGTAATATTTTCAACAGGTCCAGTCAGGACAGGAGCGAGCACAAAATATCTCACGCAGTTCATATCAAGTTAGAAAATATAAAGCATGCAATAGAGTAAGGTACATGAAACGCTGAAAGAAGAATGTATATAAAAAACAGTAGAGATTTGATAACTAAAAATAACTATATATGATAAGTAAGAACTGTAAGCAACATGTGATTTAGAGCACAATATGGTTATGTAAACGGGTTAGGTTATACAATAAAATGGGACTCCTTTGTACGTGGGTGTACAATGGACATATACAATTTCTTATACAATAGGATTGATCACATAACCATTTCTACTCTCCCTTCCCAATCAATACACAAGGATCCAATTCAGTTACGTTACTTTATACAATGGCTTGTACAATGGCTCAATGTGATAATGAGAGTACAATATGCACAATAAGTGTACAATGATAAGGGTATTCAATAAATACAATATGTAAGTGAAACGCATATCACAATATGTATTTAGTGAATACAAGGAGATAACATCTCAGAAGAAGATCCATATAGTACCAATCCGTGATAATGATCGTGTCAGCATCAAGTACAGTAATCTAGAACAAGAATGTAAATCCAGACAAGTATGAAACGGTCAGAGAATATACTCGCCTGATAGCCTGAGTGTCTGAAGAGAATATACTGTCCGAGGAGTGGTATCTGTCTCCTATAGAACAGTACAAGTCACTATGAGTCCAAAAATGATAATAAGATGCATTACAATGCATTCTAAATGAATTCTATATCAATCTAGGTCAAACCTAAGTCACACCAAGCTAAATTAGGTCATACTAGGTCATACTGGGCCAAACTGGGTCACACTAGGACAATCAAGGTCAAATAAGGTCACAGGAAATCAATCCAAGTCAAACTAGGCCAATTTGGGTCAAGGGTTGACTTATAGTTGACTTTTGGTCAAAAAGTCAACTCTGGTCAACTCTGGTCAATACGGAGTCAACCCTAGGTCAAACAAGTCACATGTTGACCAACTGTTGACTTTCAGTCAACTGGTCAACTCTGGTTTGGTTTCGGTCAAATCTAGTCGCTTAAAGGCTAAGTTTGACTCTCGGTTGACTTTTGTTGACTTTTGGTCAAAATGGTCAACCGACGTCAAAACTAGTCTATGAGCACTATATTTGATTATTACCAACCAAGGAAATCAAGTTCTAACTCTATCTTAGACTCCAAACTCAAATATCCTATTTCTAGGCATTACCTATATTTCCCTTACCAAGGTAAATGCCAATACCTTGTCAAATACCCCTCTAACCAAGGAATATTAGCCTAGGTTTCCTAGTATAGCTAGATACTATCCTATACTAATATTACCTACCCATAAATCCTAGTATCTAGGTCATCTAAGTCATCTTATGGTACATGTTAATCATTTACCCATTACCTTACCTTTACCCTTGTACCATTCTCACATGACACTCAAGATACCACACTTCTAGGCCCTCACACACATAGGCAAATAGCTACTCAGGCTCACCTATAGGTTTATATATATGCCCTCCTATAGGCCACTAGCTATACTCACATATCACTCACTCTCACAAACACATATATACTCTCACACTACAAGCTCACACATAAATGGTTTACAACCACACACACACAAACTCACAAATACTCACACACAAAAGTTCATAACACACTCACACACCCAAAGGTGAATGTAGGGACTGGGTTGTGGCAGGAATGGACTGAATTGGGGGTTAACCAAGGAAATCAAATGGACAGGTTCAAGACAGTTAATAACTGATTTGGGACAGCCCATGGGGTGTGTCATGGGGACTGAAATGTTGGTGATATTAGGACAGCAATGTAGGGGTTTTAGGAGGGTTTACATGGACTGATTTTAGGAGGAAATGAGGACTGATATATATAGGCTAGACTTGGGACAAATGGGACTGGCATTTGGTGGTGCACAGGACAGGTTTTGTTAGGCTTAAGTTGGACTGAATTGGGTGGACTGCTATGGGGTTTGCAATGGGTCATAAATGGACTGAACATTGAACCATTTTGGGACAGCCAACAAGGCTGATTTGGGGGACTGGTTCAAGGCTGAACCAAGGCTGAACAAGAGGGTGTATTGGGACAGCTATCAAGGGGGTATGTTGGGCTATTAATGGACTGAAATGAAGTTGCTATGGGACAGGTTTTTAGGACCTGTTTTAGGACAGGTAACAGTCTCTTTTAGAGTAGGTAATAGGCTGTTTATATAGAGGCTGGTTAAGGGGGTTTGAAGGCTGAACATGGGCTAATGTGTGGGGGTTCAAAAGGGGTATTAAGGACTGATCTATGGGGTTGCCTACAGGGCCTGTCCTAGGCTGATTTCAGCTGTCCATTTGGGACTAACATGGACTGATGTTAAGAGGAAAATATTGGACTGAATGGACAGCCAAATGGACTATTTTAGGACAGTCAATAGGCTTTCTAATGGGGCATGTTAAGGACAGGGCTTAGGGGCTTCAATGGCTGATATGGAGGCTGCTTAAGGGTGTGGTTAAGGGACTGTACAGGACAGGTTTAGAAGAGCTTCGGGAGCCAAATGTTATCTGTTAAGGACAAGTACATGGGGCTGTTGTGTAGTGGTTTGAGGGGACTGATTTGTGACAGGAAATAGGTTGATTTAAGGGCTGTTTGGTACAGGTTTGTGAGTGCTACTAAGGCTGGGAGGTAGGGACAGGTTTGTCTTCTATGGGGGCTGCCCTCTCCCCTATCTAAACTCTCACAACATAACACATACACACACTACTCTCACTCTCACATTCCCTCTCAACCATACTCTCAAACACCTGGTATACACATCCACACACAACCCAATCTTCTTCCCCTTGGCCGAACCACATTACCACATCCACAACACAAGAAACACACACACATATGTACCATAATATATATTCACATATATATATAAACCATATTATAATATATACATATATATATATTGAGAGATTAATATATATATATCACCACACATATTAATATATATATATATATATATATATATATATATATATATATATATATATATATATATAGACATTAACAATATGATACATTAAGATACATAGAAAAACTATTCCTAAACACATGAAAATCTAGAATTAAACATTAAACAACATCAAATTAATATATAAATAATTCCCCATGTGTCCAAATAGGGGTTTTTCTATTAGGACATGATCCTATACATAGGACACCTCTACAAGTGTCCAAATGGACACGAAATGGACTCGAATGGACACAAAACCATGGGGGTTATTCCTATGGGTCAAAAATTAACCTATATGCATGTAGGGATGGTTTAGAGAAGAGGTTATACCTTCCAGAAGAGAGATTCAAAGGAAAAAAGCCTTCCGACACGTAGAGATTCCAATAGGACACGAACGAGCTCCGAATCTTCCCAAACTTGGCTAGCACCTTCCTTTCATGGAGTAGAGAAGAAATGGAGGAGATTTGGTGCAAGAAGGAGTTGATTTGGAGATGAAATCACTAGAGGTTGCTCTCTAGAAATTTGGGGAAGAACAAGAGAGAGAAAATAAGATGGAAGGAATAGAAAATATCAAAGGGGGCTTGTGCCTACCCCCTCTAGAGGTGGCCGGCCATATGGGCTGCTATGGGGTCCATTTGAAATGTCAAAAGTACCCCCTCTCTAGCCTATTAACAATACATTAAAAAGGGGTTTAAGTTAGGGGCTAGTTTGGTCATTCTAACACACTAATCTAATTAATCCTAATCCAAATAAATTAGCCTAGTCACTAACTAAAATAAATGACAAGTGGGCCATGGCTAACTAGTGTGTGGGTCCACTAGGGTCAACACTACCTCGGGTCCCCGTTTCAAGTCAGATTGAGCTGAAATTCGAATCCGACTCAAATAACCCCAAAATATTACAATAAATAAATAAATAATTTCAAAATAATCTAAAAATAGAAAAAAGACAAAAATACCCCTGTTTCTGAAAACTGGAGGTGACAAATCTATCCACCTTAAAAGAATTTCGTCCTCGAAATTAAAACCAACAATAGTAAAATATCGAAATCACAAGTCATGGCTAAAAATTAAAATGATTAAAATCTCGAGAATCAAAGCATGAATTAAATGACTAAATTTATAAAATTTAAAATTACTCTAAAATAGACACTATAAGTCTATCCACCTTAAAAAAAAATCATCCTCAAAATTTAAAACAAAAACCATAGAAAATCACACAAATCGATAATCGTATGCGTCTATCCAATCATCATGATACTCAGAATCTCTGTCATGCCAGTGAGCAAGGCTACGATAATCACAGAGTCCTCAACTATGGTACATACCTCTAGAACTATGGTATTTAAAATTTTCGCATTACCGCGCGCTTGGCAGCGAAAATCTTAAATTCCTATACCCGAGAAATACGTCCATAGTCCGACTATATGTCCTCACTATGCCTGCTTGTATAACCCTAGAGGATTCTAAAATCTTATATTCGAGGCGACCTAGCCCATACGACTTATCTCAGAAGAAAATTAAATCATAACGAAGCACCAGATCAAAACTTATCAACAATGAAGAAACAGATAGGAATAGATGGAATTGAATTTTTAAGGCAGTAATTGCAGAATTTGAATCAAAGGAACGGAACTGCGACTAGATCTCCAACGGCCTGAGCATCCTCGGCTGTCATGGCGAAAGCTCGCCCTGGCTGGCCTCCTCTGGCCTGCTGCTGATGCTGTACGAACCTCTCCTGTTGAGTCTGCAATGGTGGTCCCCTATGCTGTCCTGCCGGAGCCCTAGCTCTTGGTGCTACCTGAGCCAATGGTGTCGGGTTCATGGGACACTTTCTACACTGATGCTCTGCTGAACCGCAAAGCAAACACATACCCAGCCTCTTCCTGCAATCGTTCCACCAATGGCCTGGCTTCTTACAGACGTTGCACACGATGTCCTGCTGATATAGTACCCGTCTTTGTCCCTGATGCTGAACAGGCCTCTGTTGTAGCTGATGTATCTGAGCCCTCGGCTGCTGGTACTGCTGCTGAAACTGTATGTGGGGCATCGGCTGCTGATACTGCTGCTGAACGTACGGCCTCTTGGCCGGTCCTTCGCTGCTGCTGCCCCTAACTGGGTCTCGCCCCCTCTTGAGCCTAAGCTCAAGATCATCCTCCGCCAATAAGGCGCCCGTCAAAATCTCCTCAAAAGTGGCATCCCTGTTGCCCTTGGTCAAGGACTTGACTTCCTTGACCAGACCCTTTCGGAACCTCTGGGCCTTCGCCGCCTCGCTCAAGCCCTCTAAGAATCTGCTGAGGCGGCCGAACTCCCCAACGTACTCCTCCACTGACAGGCTCCCTTGAACTAAGCTCTCGAACTGTGACTCCAAGGCTCTGAGCGCTGAATCTGGAAAAAACTTCTTCTTGAAGAAGCCCTTGAACTCCTCCCAAGTCTGTCCAGCTACCCCTACCCTGGGGTCTGACTGATACCAGGTGCGAGCAAGATCTCGCATCCGGCTAGCTTCTGCCTCTATCTGAAGATCTGTCGGTATCCGGGCCAGGCGAAAGATCTCCTCTATATGCTCGATCCACTCGTCAGCATATAGAATCCCCTCCGTCCCCAGGAAGTCTCTACGGCTCATCTTCTGGAACTGCTCTATCCCAGGTGTCTTCGGCTGCTGGACTACTGGTCGAGCTGCGACTGTCGTAATGGCCAACTCCATGCCCCTTTCCTGCCAGGTCTGCTGCATCTCCATAAACTGCTGAAAGTATGCGAACATCTGTGCCGCATCCACATTTCCTGTAGGCGACGGCTGCTGGAACGGTACCTCTAGGATGACTGGGTCCCGTCTCCGATCTGGTGGAGGCATACCCCTGCTGCTGGTGGAGGGGCTCCTCCGATCGCAGCTGAAACGCCTACCCCAGCTGGCATGACTGGGGCTGCAGTACCAGGGGCTGGCTGCTGGATATGAGAGGTGGCAGACCTCTCATCGGCGTCCCCCTGGCCCTGGCGATGTGATCTCGTCTCAACCATCCTGGAGACAGATCAAGGAAACAATTGCTGAGAATGAGTCGAAATAGCAAGGGAGGACAGTTATATTCAAGGGAGACAATAAGCAGCAAAATGTAGATATACGAAATCTGATTAAGAGTTTTTCCTAGTGTGATTGAGTACCTTAAAAAATATCCTAATCCTACTACAGGCTGTAGTGATACTCTAGTTCGAATACCACTACATAAACTCGACCTGCATGGGCTACCACTAAAAACGTGTCACGACCCGCACCTACTGTGAAGGTACGAGAACGTAACAACGCCCAGCCTACGTCGCAGTATCGGTGGTAGAACGCTGTCCTAGGTCAATCATCTAATAATATAAAGGTACCTGTACAGTATATACACTCCGAATGGAGGTGACATAGCAATATACAGTCTCAATCACATCTAAGGCAGAATGATAAGATGAAAAGATAGATAGATAAATACTGGAATAAAAGAATATACATGACAACCAGAGAGTCTAAGTGTCTAAGATAACATCTCAACAACATCCAGAATACAAGTCCCAACTACTGAATATGAAAGAATGTATACAATCTAGATCTCAAATGACAGAAATAGTAAACCTAGACTAGGGAGCCTCAGTATCTAAGCTAGTGGATCAGGCTGGAAATCTGGGTCACACGAGCCATCTACAGCTGTCCCATAGAAGGTGTCTATGCAGGCCTCATCCTCATCCTCTGTAATATTTTCAACAGGTCCAGTCAGGACAGGAGCGAGCACAAAATATCTCACGCAGTTCATATCAAGTTAGAAAATATAAAGCATGCAATAGAGTAAGGTACATGAAACGCTGAAAGAAGAATGTATATGAAAAACAGTAGAGATTTGATAACTGGAAATATCTACATATGATAAGTAAGAACTGTAAGCAACATATGATTTAGAGCACAATATGGTTATGTAAACGGGTTAGGTTATACAATAAAATGGGACTCCTTTGTACGTGGGTGTACAATGGACATATACAATTTCTTATACAATAGGATTGATCACATAACCATTTCTACTCTCCTTCCCCAATCAATACACAAGGATCCAATTCAGTTATGTTACCCTATACAATGGCTTGTACAATGGCTTGTACAATAGCTCAATGTGATAATGAGAGTACAATATGCACAATGAGTGTACAATGATAAGGGTATTCAATAAATACAATATGTAAGTGAAACGCACATCACAATATGTATTTAGTGAATATAAGGAGATAACATCTCAGAAGAAGATCCATATAGTACCAATCCGTGATAATGATCGTGTCAGCATCAAGTACAGTAATCTAGAGCAAGAATGTAAATCCAGACAAGTATGAAACGGTCAGAAAATGTACTCGCCTGATAGCCTGAGTGTCTGAAGAGAATATACTATTCGAGGAGTGGTGTTTATCTCCTATAGAACAGTACAAGTCACTATGAGTCCAAAAATAATAATAAGATGCATTACAATGCATTCTAAATGAATTCTAGGTCAATCTAGGTCAAACCTAAGTCACACCAAGCTAAACTAGGTCATACTAGGTCATACTGGGCCAAACTGGGTCACACTAGGACAATCAAGGTCAAACAAGGTCACAGGAAATCAATCCAAGTCAAACTAGGCCAATTTGGGTCAAGGGTTGACTTACAGTTGACTTTTGGTCAAAAAGTCAACTCTGGTCAACTCTAGTCAACACGGAGTCAACCCTAGGTCAAACAAGTCACATGTTGACCAACTGTTGACTTTCAGTCAACTGGTCAACTCTGGTTTGGTTTCGGTCAAATCTAGTCGCTTAAAGGCCAAGTTTGACTCTCGGTTGACTTTTGTTGACTTTTGGTCAAAATGGTCAACCGACGTCAAAACTAGTCTATGAGCACTATATTTGATCATTACCAACCAAGGAAATCATGTTCTAACTCTATCTTAGACTCCAAACTCAAATATCCTATTTCTAGGCATTACCTATATTTCCCTTACCAAGGTAAATACCAATACCTTGTCAAATACCCCTCTAACCTAGGAATACTAGCCTAGGTTTCCTAGGATAGCTAGATACTATCCTATACTAATATTACCTACCTAGAAATCCTAGTATCTAGGTCATCTTATGGTACATGTTAATCATTTATCCATTACCTTACCTTAATCCTCGTACCATTCTCACATGACACTCAAGATACCACACTTCTAGGCCCTCACACACATAGGCAAATAGCTACTCAGGCTCACCTATAGGTTTATATGTAGGCCCTCCTATAGGCCACTAGCTATACTCACATATCACTCACACTCACAAACACCTATATACTCTCACACTACAAGCTCACACATAAATGGTTTACAACCACACACACACAAACTCACAAATACTCACACACACACAAGTTCATAACACACACACACACACAAAGGTGAATGTAGGGACTGGGTTGTGGCAGGAATGGACTGAATTGGGGGTTAACCAAGGAAATCAAATGGACAGGTTCAAGACAGTTAATAACTGATTTGGGACAGCCCATAGGGTGTGTCATGGGGACTGAAATGTTGGTGATATTAGGACAGCAATGTAGGGGTTTTAGGAGGGTTTACATGGACTGATTTTAGGGGGAAATGAGGACTGATATATATAGACTAGACTTGGGACAAATGGGACTGGCATTTGGTGGTGCACAGGACAGGTTTTGTTAGGCTTAAGTTGGACTGAATTGGGTGGACTGCTATGGAGTTTACAATGGGTCATCAATGGACTGAACATTGAACCATTTTGGGACAGCCAACAAGGCTGATTTGGGGGACTGGTTCAAGGCTGAACCAAGGCTGAACAAGAGGGTGTATTGGGACAGCTATCAAGGGGGTATGTTGGGCTATTAATGGACTGAAATGAAGTTGCTCTGGGACAGGTTTTTAGGACCTGTTTTAGGACAGGTAACAGTCACTTTTAGAGTAGGTAATAGGCTGTTTATATAGAGGCTGGTTAAGGGGGTTTGAAGGCTGAACATGGGCTAATGTGTGGGGGTTCAAAAGGGGTATTAAGGACTGATCTATGGGGTTGCCTACAGGGCCTGTCCTAGGCTGATTTCAGCTGTCCATTTGGGACTAACATGGACTGATGTTAAGGGGAAAATATTGGACTGAATGGACAGCCAAGTGGACTATTTTAGGACAGTCAATAGGCTTTCTAATGGGGCATGTTAAGGACAGGGCTTAGGGGCTTCTATGGCTGATATGGAGGCTGCTTAAGGGTGTGGTTAAGGGACTGTACATGACCGGTTTAGAAGAGCTTGGGGAGCCAAATGTTATCTGTTAAGGACAGGTACATGGGGCTGTTGTGTAGTGGTTTGAGGGGACTGATTTGTGACAGGAAATAGGTTGATTTAAGGGCTGTTTGGGACAGGTTTGTGAGTGCTACTAAGGCTGGGAGGTAGGGACAGGTTTGTCTTCCATGGGGGCTGCCCTTTCCCCTATCTAAACTCTCACAACATAACACATACACACACTACTCTCACTCTCACATCCCCTCTCAACCATACTCTCAAACACCTGGTATACACATCCACACACAACCCAATCTTCTCCCCCTTGGCCGAACCACATTACCACATCCACAACACAAGAAACACACACACACATATGTACCATAAATATATATATATATAGAGAGAGATTAATATATATATATCACCACATATATATATATATAGACATTAACAATATGATACATTAAGATACATAGGAAAACTATTCCTAAACACATAAAAATCTGGAATTAAACATTAAACAACATCAAATCAATATATAAATAATTCTCCATGTGTCCAAATAGGGGTTTTCCCATTAGGACACGATCCTATACATAGGACACCTCTACAAGTGTCCAAATGAACACGAAATGGACTCGAATGGACACAAAACCATGGGAGTTATTCCTATGGGTCAAAAATTAACCTATATGCATGTAGGGATGGTTTAGAGAAGAGGTTATACCTTCCGGGAGAGAGATTCAAAGGAAAAAGCCTTCCGACACGTAGTGATTCCAATAGGACACGAACGAGCTCCGAATCCTCCCAAACTTGGCTAGCACCTTCCTTTCATGGAGTCGAGAAGAAATGGAGGAGATTTGGTGGAAGAAGGAGTTGATTTGGAGATGAAACCACTAGAGGTTGCTCTCTAGAAATTTAGGGAAGAACAAGAGAGAGAAAATGAGATGGAAGGAATAGAAAATATCAAAGGGGGCTTGTGCCTACCCCCTCTAGAGGTGGCCGGCCATATGGGCTGCTGTGGGGTCCATTTGAAATATCAAAAGTACCCCCTCTTTAGCCTATTAACAATACATTAAAAAGGGGTTTAAGTTGGGGGCTAGTTTGGTCATTCTAACACACTAATCTATTAATCCTAATCCAAATAAATTAGCCTAGTCACTAACTAAAATAAATGACATATGGGCCATGGCTAACTAGTGTGTGGGTCCACTAGGGTCAACACTACCCCGGGTCCCCGTTTCAAGTCGGATTGAGCTGAAATTCGAACCCGACTCAAATAACCCCAAAATATTACAATAAATAAATAAATAATTTCAAAATAATCTAAAAATAAAAAAAGACAAAAATACTCATGTTTCTGGAAACTGGGGGTGACACTCCAACAACGTGGCAGAATACAATGCTCTACTCATCGGCCTTCAGCTAGCCAAACAACTTGACATCGAGTATCTTGAAGTCTATGGTGACTCCAAGCTGGTTGTTAACCAGGTTAGAGGGACTTATGAAGTTCGCCATCAAGATCTGGTACCTTACTTTGAAGCGGCAATCTACATGGCTACATCATTCAAAGCCTTCTTCATCGAATATGTACGCCGAGCTTGCAATACTGAGGCCGACGCTTTGGCCAATCTTGCAGCAGTCTTAGCCATCCCTATCAAAAGACAGCAGGTGATGGTCATCTCTAATCGGGAATTGTTCTGCATTGAAAATAATCATAATATTGAGTTCAGTAATCTTACTGAAGTCAATGTTATCAATGAAGATTGGAGAACTCCTTTCATCAACTTCGTGGTCCATGACATACTACCTGAAGATCCTAAGAAGGCTACGAGTATTCGTCGACGGTCTCTCCGGTTCTACTACAATCAGACCACCAAAACTCTCTACCGGCGGACTTATGACGGTCTACTCTTACGCTGTCTTGCTGGTGATGAAGCAAAGCAAGTATTACGTGAAGCTCACGACGGTGTCTGCGTAGTACATCAACCCGGTCCTAAATTACAGGATCGCATCCGACGCATGGGTTACTACTGGCCTTCTATGGTATCTGATGCCATCGAGTATGCGAGAAAATGTTGAGCTTGTCAAATCCATACAGATTTCATTCATCAACCATCAGAATTTCTTCATCCGACTGCTGCTTCCTGGCCTTTTGAAGCCTGGGACATGGATATCATCGGTCCCATCAATCCTCCTTCTTCTAGAGGATATTGGTTTATACTGGCAATAACCGACTACTTCTCCAAATGGGCCGAAGCTATACCATTGGCTGAAGTCAAGACCAGCAACGTCATCAACTTCGTCAAATACCATGTTATCTATCGATTTGGTGTACCTCGACGCATCATTCATGACAATGGTTCTCAATTCATCAGCCAAAAGGAAAGTCAACTACGGTAAGGGTATGACTTCAAGAATGGCCTCAACTACGGTAAGGGTAGAAAGACTCCTATCCGTATGGCTGTGCCGAAAGGAAAGTCAGAGATGTACTACAGCAGGACCAAAAGAGGTCTCGGATATGCTTCACCTCCGGTATTATCCCCAGCAGCTTCTGAATCTGATAGTGAGGAGCGCTCTGACTCTTCTGATTCTAGATCATGGGATTCTGACACCAGCATCGGTCAAGTTTATCGATTGACTGTATCTTCTAACATGGTCTCCGTTGAACTTCCAGAAGGCTATGACGAAGATATTGAAGAAAATCCCAAAACAGATCCTTGGACTCAACAAATGGATACCCAATGGGAACTCCGATTTGAACAAAGGGAACCTCCTACTGAAGATCAATTGGTTCAAATTGATGTAGGAGAGAGTGGGTCACCTCGTCCAATATTCATCAGCAAGAACCTCCCAGAGGCAGATAAGAAAGAATTAATTCTTCTAATTAAAGAATATATTGATGTCTTTGCCTGGAGCTATGAAGACATGCCAAGACTAGATCCCAAAGTTGCTACTCACAAACTGAACATCTTACCGAATGCAAAACCGGTCAAACAGCAACAACGGCATTTCAGCCCAGAAATAATAGACGCAATCGACGATGAAGTCAAGAAGCTCATCGCTTGTGGCTTTATCCGAGAAGAGCAGCATCCTGATTGGGTAGCCAATGTCGTCTCAGTTCTCAAGAAAACCAGAAAAGTTTGAGTCTGCATCGACTTTCGGGATCTTAATGAAGCACGTCCAAAAGATAAATTTTCTCTTCCTATCACGGACGTCATGATTGACAACACCTGTGGGTTCGAAAGAATATCCTTCATAGACGGATTCTCTGGATACAATCAGATTCGGATGAATCCTGAAGATAAAAAATATACTTCTTTCCGCACTCCTCGCGGAGTCTACTGTTATACTGTCGTGCCATTTGGTCTCAAGAATGCTGGTGCAACATACCAACGAGCTATGAGTACCATCTTTCGAGATCATCTGCACAAAACTGTCGAATGCTACGTCGACGATATTGCTGTCAAAAGTCGTCTAAAGGAAGATCACATCCAAGACTTGAGAACTATCTTCAATCTCATGCGCCAACATCAACTCAAAATGAATCCCACCAAGTCATTCTTGGGTGTCTCTAGTAGCAAATTTTTCGGCTTCGTCATTACCTTTAAGGGTATACACGTGGATCCCGATAAGATCAAAGCCATTCAAGAGATACGTCCTCCACGCAATCTAAAAGAGCTATGAGGATTCCAAGGTCGACTTGCGTACATCAGGAGATTCATTTCGAATCTGTCTGGACGCTGCAGACCATTCACTCAACTAATGAAGAAGGGTGTATCTTTCGTTTGGACCGAAGAATGTCAACGAGCATTTGACGACATCAAGCGGTATCTCATGAACCCACCAGTCTTGGTGCCACCAATCTTTGGCATACCATTCTTAATGTATGTCCGTGCTATGGATCATTCATTGGGTGCTTTACTTGCCCAAAAGAACAAATAAGGCCACGAACAAGCCATCTATTATCTCAGTCGTACTATGATTGGTGCTGAACACCGTTATAGTCCGGTCGAAAAGGAATACCTAGCCCTTATGTTTGCTGTTCAAAAGACTCGGCATCATTGGCCAAACTATTCATGTCATATCCCGAGTTAATCCTCTTCGGATACTGATGAAGAAGCCTAGCACACTCAATTCTCGGCTGGCTACATGGGCCATTCTGCTAGCCCAATATGACATGGTATATGTTCCTCAAAAGTCTGTCAAAGGTCAAGCATTGGCAGATTTCTTAGCAGCTCATCATGTTCCAGAGACGTCCAAACTCTATGATAAAATTCCAGATGAGACTTTAGAATCTAATACAATCTCCGAAGAATTTTCTACTTGGCGTCTATTCTTTGACGGTACATCCAGGATTGGACCTAATGGTGCCATTGTCGCAGGTGTTGGAGTTGTCCTTGTATCCCCAGACGGGTCAGCTATCCAAAGAGCCTACTCCCTAGATAAGCCTTGCTCCAACAACGTGGCAGAATACAATGCTCTACTCATCGGCCTTCAGCTAGCCAAACAACTTGACATCGAGTATCTTGAAGTCTATGGTGACTCCAAGCAGGTTGTTAACCAGGTTAGAGGGACTTATGAAGTTCGCCATCAAGATCTGGTACCTTACTTTGAAGCAACAATCAACATGGCTACATCATTTAAAGCCTTCTTCATCGAATATGTACGCCGAGCTTGCAATACTGAGGCCGACGCTTTGGCCAATCTTGCAGCAGTCTTAGCCATCCCTATCAAAAGACAGCAGGTGGTGGTCATCTCTAATCGGGAATTATTCTGCATTGAAAACAATCGTAATATTGAGTTCAGTAATCTTACTGAAGTCAATGTTATCAATGAAGATTGGAGAACTCCTTTCATCGACTTCGTGGTCCATGACATACTCCCTGAAGATCCTAAGGAGGCTACGAGTATTCGTCGACGGTCTCTCCGGTTCTACTATAATCAGACCACCAAAACTCTCTACCGGCGGACTTATGACGGTCTACTCTTACGCTGTCTTGCTGGTGATGAAGCAAATCAAGTATTGCGTGAAGCTCATGACGGTGTCTGCGGAGCACATCAACCCGGTCCTAAATTACAGGATCGTATCCGACGTATGGGTTACTATTGGCCTTCTATGGTATCTGATGCCATCGCGTATGCGAGGAAATATTGAGCTTGTCAAATCCACACAGATTTCATTCATCAACCATCAGAATTTCTTCATCTGACTGCTGTTTCTTAGCCTTTTGAAGCCTGGGGCATGGATATCATCGGTCCCATCAATCCTCCTTCTTCTAGAGGACATCAATTTATACTGGCAATAACTGACTACTTCTCCAAATAGGCCGAAGCTATACCATTGGCTGAAGTCAAGACCAGTAACGTCATCAACTTCGTCAAATAGTACCATGTCATCTATCGATTTGGTGTACCTCGACGCATCATTCATGACAACGGTCCTCAATTCATCAGCCAAAAGTTCACAAGGTTCTGTGACGATCATCGGATTGACAACGTCGCTTCGACAGCTTACAATCCTGCTGCTAATGGCTTAGCTGAAGCTTTCAATAAGACTATCATCAAGCTCCTCAAGAAGTTTGTATCTACTAACAAACGAAACTGGAGTGAAAAGCTTAGAAAATGTCTTTGGGCCTATCGTACTACGGTCTGCAACCCTACAGGCTGTACACCCTTCTCTTTGGTGTACGGCTGTGAAGTAGTTCTTCCTCTGGAACTCCAAATTCTGTCTTCGAGGATTGCCATCGCCAATGAACTCACAACAGAGAACAACGATCTTCTTCGACTTCAAGAATTAGAAGCGCTCGATGAGAAGCGGCTATTGGCTCAACAACATATTGAGTTATACCAAGCCCGCATCTCAAAGACTTTCAACCGCAAAGTTAAGGTCAGAGCCTTTCAGAAAGGAGAGCTCGTTCTAACTGTCAGACGTCCTATGACTATGACTCACTCGAGCAAGGGCAAGTTCGATACGAAGTGGGAAGGTCCATATATCGTGAGCAAAGTCTTCTCAAATGGAGCCTATCAACTCACAGAGCTAGACGGTCGAGTTGCGATGATGCCTATCAATGGCAAGTTCCTCAAAAAGTATTATGTATAAATGTAAAAGACATTGCTTGTAATCATCAGACAAGTTCATAAATAAAATTCAGTTTTATTTCATCTTGAATGATAGTACATAATATCAAGGAAGATCACTATCATCCGTCTCAAAATTGGGACGTGAGCCACTACCGTCCTTATCAAAGACATGATCAGCAAAAGATTCGAGAACATTCTTGCTAGAACCCACCAAGTACTTGCAAGCAGCTATCCTCATGGCTTCTTCTTCTTCTTCTTCTTCTTCAGTTTTCCCTGGTTCAAGAAGAAAGTCCAAGATGTCCTTTGGCGGTTTGAAGGCAGATGAACCTTCGCCCGCTGCTATCTGCTTTGGTTGAGCCGGCTCGACTGGACGTTCTTCAGTACCCGCTTCTACCTTCGGGGCGATCTCAGCCTTCTTGGATGCATCTCCAGACGACATTTTTATGTTGAGAAGTGAAAGTGACCATCCCATCAGATTTTCTGTTCTATTTATAGACAGAGAGTCGTAAAACTATGAAACAACACATTCATCCGACAGTTCACCCGTTCATCACATTCATCCGACGGTTCGTCCGTTCATTACATCCATCTGACGGTTCACCCGTTTACACATCCATCTGACGGTTCGTTCGTTCATTACATCCATCCGACGGTTCACCCGTTCACACATTCATCTGGCGGTTCGTTCGTTCATCTGACGGTTCGCCCGTTCATTTATCCGACGGTTTACCCGTTCGTCACATTCATCCCGACGATTCATTTCGTTCATTTATTTCGTTCATTTATTTTGATGAATCATCCAGTTCGTTCTTATTAGCAACTTGTCATCTTTGATTAAGTTGTCTATTGAAATAATGATATTCAGTAAATTATATTTGCCACGTCCATATTACCTTTGAGCAGATATAATTGAATATGATTATTTTCCAGAATCAAGAAATATATCATGTCTTATACCTCTGAATATATTTTCTATCTCTATTATTTATATCTGAATAAGATATGCAACAAATAATAGAGCCACAAAAATGTCTTTTTATTGATCAAAGATGAAAGACGTTACAAAGACACATATCATGAAAAACAAGAAGATACAAAGGATCCTTCTACTCAGCCGATGGTGTCATCAAATTGGTCATCTGCTGCTTCAAAATTTGTAGTCGCTCTTCACGAGATTCTATCACTCGTTTCCTAGCTTCTTCCATCCCAGATTCATCATCGAAGGTTGGCAGGGTTACTAGTCTGCGAGTGATTTCAGCTTCGTGAGCTGCAGCATATTCATCTCTCTCTTGAGTCAGAACATCAAGTTGTTGAATTACAGCTTGATGTTGGGTGGCTTCATCTTCCAGAGTTAATTGAGCAAGTCTCAGTTCTTCTTGAAGACGGGCAATTTCTGCTTGTAATTCAGCAACTTTCCTTTCTTTCTTTTCAGCAATAGATGCCACTGTTTCTACTTTGGAGTTGTATTCAG
Organism: Iris pallida; assembly: GCA_029216955.1. Classification (NCBI taxonomy): domain Eukaryota; kingdom Viridiplantae; phylum Streptophyta; class Magnoliopsida; order Asparagales; family Iridaceae; genus Iris; species Iris pallida. The sequence goes on from JANAVB010009596.1 coordinate 4,301,493, forward strand.
CGAACTTGGCAGTGAAAGTATCCAAGAGAACTTGGAAATTAACTTTCTCAACCGCGGCCTCTTGAGACATCCGTTCAAATTTATCTTGCACCAGAGGCTCTACCTCTCCCTTTCTTAGCTCTTTGTAGCTCTTAACTGAAGTCTCCAATTCATCTAATATATGATCAAGGAAAGTAACCTGAGCTTCATCCCCTTGGCTGCGGATGGCATTAATCAAGTAAGAGGTTGGACCTCTAGCTGTAGAGAAATCAGCTTCTTCTTTCTCTATCATCCTATCTATTAAGGGTCCCAAAGAGTTAAAGAAGAAGTTGGTGAAGGAGCTGATGACAAATTGGTTGGTGGCCAAAGCACCAGGAGTAGCAGCGACTCCTGTTGATAATGAAGCAGTAGGATATTCAGCCACTTGGACAGGAGGCTCTTTAAATAAGGGAGCTAAAGTAGAGCTGGTTGCTCCTCCCGGTTGTTCCTCTGGAAAAACAGATAAACTTTATCATTTTGTCTGTCATTCGCAGCTATTGAAAAGATCAAAAGTAAAAGCAGTCTTACCATGGCTTTGTTCAGTGATGATTCGGTCATCTGCTGGCCCAGATTTTAATCTAGCAGAAGTAGCCTCAGACATTACTGCCTGGCTACTGCCTACCTCGGAGCCACCTGACAAATGACGACTGCTGCTAGCTATCGTCGTTACAGGTACTATATCCGTGCACATTGGAGGAGCTGGAGAAGATTTGATTTCTGCATGGATCAAAGATAGAGATGTCAGCTATTAATCTGTGAAAGGAAGATTGATAATTTCATTTTATACCTTTGGGATCAACAGTAGGAGTTTCTTCCAGGGCCACTTCTTTATTTGTAATCTTTTCGGGAGATACCTGCACCTCAACATCCTTTTTAGGATTCAGGGTGTCATCAGCTGCTTTGGGAGATATATGGACTTTAATGTCCTCTTCAGGATTCTGTGTATCATCAACAGCCTCTGATGATGTACTCTCCTCACTTTTATTATTCTCAGGAGCTTATTCGCTGGCAGTTGCAGCGGCATGATCAGCATCCTCTTGCAGACCGAAGTCGCAATCGTTTAATGCCTCAATCATTAGACGATCTTCCTCTTCGCGGACTGTTCCTGGTGTGACAGGAAGCTGAGTAGTTTCTACCGCTGGCAAAGAAGATCGTAAAGCTTCATCTTCCCTAGGCTCTGCAACCTCATCTCTCTGTGCAGCCTCCTCTCTCTATTCAGTCTCCTCTCTCTGCTCTGGACTAAGCTCAGAGGTAGGAGTAGGAGATGATATAGTAATTCCAGCAGCAGCATTCACCACCATCGAGGACAGGCTCACTTTCTTTCTCTTTCTAAAAGCCAGCTTCTTTCTATGAAGAGGCCTTTCTAGGCTCTCCACATCTACTACGTCAACCGGCTTTGGAAAAGAAGTCGGCGTGGTTGCCTCTTCTCGTTGAATTGACTCGGCCAACTGCCGAGATTGTGATCTAGTAGTAACTTTCTCTGGTTGATCCAAGATAAGTTTCTTCTTTGCAGCTGGGGAAGAAGTTTCGTCAATCCTTCTTTTTCTCTCTCTGGCCGGAGATTTAACAACCTTCAGAGAAATTCTCAGTGGTTGATTTACTTCCTCAAGAAAGTTTGCTTCCCTGGAAGCTTCCAATGGATCATCTACCGGTTCATGTTCTTCGTCATTATTTGGAGCTAATGTAGCAGTGGCTCCTTTCTTCAGATGCGTCGCTGTTGCGAAGCTATCAATAAGACTAAAGTTCTCAGCAAAAGTGTTTGCAGCTGTATAAAGCAATGAATATGTATATAACATTCTAGGGCCATTATCATTCTTGTTTGGCATCGAGAACACTGTCCTAGTGTCTCAAGCGTTGTAGTAGGCCCATGCTCTGGCACCGTCAATCAGGTACCCCTTTCCTTGTAGGCAAGTTATAGCGTTGCCTACATGGAATTGGTCGTAACCAAATTGACGAGCGAAGCGACTCGACAGATATGGTTCCAGATAGCACTCCTCTTCAAATCTGTATACCAAATGCGATGGCCTGATCGCCTTTAGCCAATCAAAAGCTGCTCGGCCCAACGGCTGCCTCCCAAGGTCAACCAGATTTGTTGCCATGAATTCATAACCGACCGGAGGGGGAAAGCAGTAAAAATTCCATCCTTTGCCAAGGTTCAGGGTACATCTACAGTCCTTCAGACTAACATACACCCACTTGCTTCGGGAGAATCTTCTCAGAAAGCTACCACCGACTGCTCCTATGTCGGGGTTCATCAAAGACGGATGGTGCAGAAGCAACCATCCGAATAGATAGGTGTAGGGCAACTCCAGTCTAGGGAAGTTCCCCTTTTCACCCTTCCATTTGATCATGGAGTCGACATACAGACGAAGACCTGCATTTATTCGACAGGTCATCGCTGATAGCAAATCCATCCGGTAGCCGAAGACTAACCGGACGGCAGCGAAGAGTACGCCGCGGTAGAAGTGGTCCACAGTGCTTGCTCCGGGTACAACAAATCGACGGAGCCAGTATGTCAAAAATCCTGCCAGCTGGGCTTCTCTAGATATGGACCTGTAGCCCATTCTTATAAAGCTCTCTACAAAATCTCTGGGCTTGAGCGGAGGGTATTGGTGTTCATCATTAACTCTGATATCCATCTTCTTATTCTCTTCCATCAGTTTTATTACTTCACTGGGGCTGAAAGATTGAAAGAAAGTTGGGTTGCATGAGTCATGATCTTTGGTCTTTTTTTCAACGATATGGTTAAGAAAAAGATACGGCAACTACTTCGATTTATAACATGTGCCGGAAGAGCCGCTCTTATAGTGCAGGGAGCATATGTTATAATGGCACAGTAGTTCGTCGAAAACTGCTACCATCTCTGCATTTTCCTGACGAAGTCTATCTAACTCGTCGTTTGTGGGAACATACTCCTCATAAGGGAAGTCTCCCGTTGGTAGGCATGAGATATACTTCATCTCATGGAGGGCCAATCCCATCTCCCCGCAGGGCGTCATGAACGTCCCTTTCCTATAGTTATACCTCTCTGCCAGGGCTAGAAACAGATGAGGGTTCGGGTAGAAGCCATATACGGTAGCATATACCATATTATAAAGCTCGATCTCTTTAAGTTTGTCTTCAAACTGAGCCAATACCCTGTTAGCTATGCAGTTCCACCTCCTGTTGTCCGGGTTCACCAGACCGGTCAGCCGGATGTCTTGATCCGGGTATCTGCCCTCCGCCTTTGCATACTCATTAGCAAAAATTGGAGTCCTCACCGGCAGCAACAAAGACGAGTTCTCTGGAGGGATACAACCTGGCTTCAACCCTCTGAGTAAAGTGCTGTGTCGCTCAGAAGAGCTATAGAACATGTCTCTATTGTTTGGGCCTTTCTTGACACAAATCTTTCCTGTCCGTGCCTGCTGAAGGGGAGTAATGTCCCAGTCCATCCTCCTAGGATGGCTTGCATGAGCATATCGTGCTAGAGGGAGGCATCTAGCAATGTCTGGTAACAGGATCAGTTTTTCCTTCCTTTGGAAAGTTCTCGACTCAATACGGGGTCTAGGTTGAGAACTCTTGTCGATGGCTTCACCAAATAGGAACATGGGTTTCTTATGGGTGATGGCGTCAGCAGACTGCAAGGGCTGCCCATTCATCAAACTTAACAAAGTCTTGTTGTCCTGAGCTATCAAAATAGCTTGGCGAGAGAATGGCAGAGCATATTGTGGGAAGAGCACATGGGACAAATCTTCTTTGAATTCTGGCTCAGCAAGGGACCCTGCAAATGTTTCATACTCAGGATCCTCTCTGATCTCAACTGCATCAAACAGAAAAAGCAGAATTCAGTACAAGTAAAATCAAAGATTCTGTCAGCAGATTGTGCAAGCATCAGATTGCACAACCATCAGATTGCGCAACCATCAGATTGCGCAACAATAGCTTCTATGCGCAAACTATCCAGTGGTGCCAACTCATCCACTTATGCAAGCCATTAGATTGTGCTGAATAACTTGTGCAAAGTATCAGTTTGCGCTGGATAGCCATGCGCAAATCAGCAGACTGCACTGACTTTTGCCAGCGCGTTCTAACCGATTGCGCAAAAGAAAATAATCTTCATAAAAATAAAGATTATTGGATTTGTGCAACCGAAACCCTAAATAGGGCGGCGCAACGTAACCAAAACTCTAAAAATAGATCGGTTTGAAGGTGCAGCAATGACGAAGAACCCTAAAAAGGGTTTTCGATCTTATGTCTACCTTGTAGTGCTGGGTGAGCCACCTCAAGACGTGAAGGGCACGGCGCGGCATGAGTCGAGGACTCGGCGGGGGCCTTCCCTTTCTCAGCAGTGGAGCGCTTTGGAGCCATGGAGATCGACGAGAAGAAGAAGGAGAATCAGAAAAGCTCGAAAAGTTCTCTTTTGAAAGTTCGAAAGCAAGTAAAGAATGACAGAGAAGAGAAAGAGAACTATTTATAGTTTTCGAGAATGAACAGACTCCTCAAATTGCGCCGGATAAACAGGAGCTGATTCCTCCGATTGTGCAAACAGGTCATCATATGCGCAACTTGATTTTCAAATCAAAATTCAAAGTATTTCGAAGCTTTGACTATCTTCAAACTTCGAAAACTTTGAAGGAGGCCTTGTAGGTCCTAAAAATCAAGTTGCACCCATCAACAAAGTCATCAAAATCAAATTATACATCCTTCAAGTGAACTGCGCAGAAGACAGATTGTGCAACCATTCGATTGTGCAGGCTGAACTGCGCACTCATCCAAGTGTGCATGCTGACGTGGCCTCGTCATCATTACCTGACAGAGAATCAGATCTTCGGACAGCTGATAGCACGGAGAACGAGGAAACTGTTCGTTTATCGTGCAGCACAGCGCTCGAGGACAGCTGTACATGCAGCGCAATCTGTCTGCAGCGCAATCCAGCCCTGCGCCGTCCATCCTAGTGCAATCCGAAGCCAGCGCAATTCAAGTGGCGCACTCCATCAACTGGCAAAGTACACGTGGCCTTCATGCCATCAATGACTCATTACGTGGTAACCGTCTGTACACGATCATGCGTATTTCAATCAAATAATGCCATGTATCCAATACAGTTGGCCCACGATCAAACAACTGCCAGTGCAGTCTGATGTCTGCGCGGTCCAATGCAGCGCAATCCATCTTGTACAGTCCAGAATAACTAAAAAGTAGTTATTTTCAGAACTCTATAAATAGAGTTTCAAGTCCTTCCTAGAGAGGATCATACACACACACAGAGATCAGAGAGTTCAGGAGTTCTTGCCAAAGTGCTGCTGCATTTTTCAGAGGCTTTTGCCTTCAACTTCAGAGGCTACCGTCTTCAAAGTTCACATCGTCCAAGGGATAAAGCGATCGTCTTCAGATCGGATTCCTATAGTTGTACTTTTCCAGAATTCTTGTAATCTTCTTTACAAAGTTTGTTGAAATAAAGATCAACTTTTATTTTTGCAAACACTACATTTTGTAGACTTCTATCCTGACACGTTTTCGGTACAAAGTGTGTCCAACGGCGGACATCATTTTGACCCAAAATTACCGTTTTGCCCCTGTGTCTAAATTGGACTTATGGGTAGGCTATCCTAGCTAATTTGACCGTTCTAGACACGTTGGTGATATTTATTTTATCATCCGACAACATCTGTAGATTTTGATTATGTATTATCCTTAATTAGTAATTAATTATTTTTCCAAAAATTGTTACTTTCTATTTTTGAATTTTTATATATATTTTAATTTCTGTAAAAATCTGGAAAAAATTTTATTTAAATATTATGTTAATTTAGCTAATTTATTATAATTTTTCTAGCAATTATTAAGTACTTTTGGTATTTTATAAAAATAGGAAAACAGAACTCATTTTCAGTATATTTATGTTTGTTGATTTTTAATAAATAATTATGAAGGTTTATAAATTATAGAAAAATTAGTATAAATTTCTATAATTAACAAGGATCATTTTGGTACTTTATTTTATATATAATTGAGCTTTTTGTCTATCTCAAAAATTATTGGAACGTAGGGTACAATTTGATTTAATTATTGAGTAGTTACGACTTTCAATATTTTGTTTTGTTTTGAGTTATTGTAGTATTGGACCACCCCCTACACTAGTGTATAGATCCTAGGAAGTTAGTTTGTGTATAGTGGCACTCCACATTAGACTTTTATGCTAGGTTCCCACTTAGCTAGTATCCAGTTAGGAGTCGTATCACACCACTAGTGTATTATTGAACGTAGCTTAGAACTGAGTTTGTATATCATTATTGACAGGACATTGAACATCTATATCTTCGTACTAGTATTCTTGCTTTGCTCGAGGCAAGTACATCTACAAACTCATTTACTGTCTTTTAATGCTAGAACATGTATTAACCCTGTTAAAATACTAATCCTTGAGGTAGCAAGTTAAATCTTCACATGTTGTATTACTTTCAATACCTGTCATGCTTAGGACAGTTCTTATATCTTCACATGCATCTTACTGGTTCTCAGTACATGTTTCACTATACTATATACTGCTCAGAGTATTCATATGTTTTATACTACTCCCAGTACCTGCCATGCTTATACTGCTCCCAGTATCTTCTACATGTTTTTACTGTTCTCATATCTCTCACATGTTTAAATAACGGGTTAAGGAGAAACTGTTAGTATTGTACGTGAACATGACCCCCTTCTTCGTATGTACTTACCGTGCTCGGTGCCATTCTCTATGTGACATTGCCGTATGTTCTGGTCCCGCATTTGTGTATGGATATACACCGATGCCGTTAAGTGTACGTATGTACACTTCAGAAAATTGATATGTACCGCTGTACATCCTATTCACCTATTGACCGATTCACGTACATACTACAGTTTTAAACTTTTAAACTATATGTTGTCATTTCTAAAAAGAACCAATTAAACCATGATATGCCATGTTCCCTATGTTACCATGATACTGTGATCCCAGTTGTACCATGAGGCCATGTTTCCAGTATTTCCTGTTTTATAGACTTATCACACCATGTTTCTTATTGTACATCTCTTTCATTATATATTCAGTACTTTAGTTGTAGAGGTTGTACTTGCTCCCATCCTGACAAGATAATGTTGTAGGTATACTTTTCAAGAAGGAAACGCTATGTGTTACATATTATGGTACTGCATTGAGGACCTGGCCTTAGCTCCAGAAGAGGCCCCAGCGGGGAACCTTGCTTAGTTATCTTTCTTGTGTTTTGAGACTAGACTTTGTCTATATTTATATTTGGATACTGGACTTTGTCTCCAGTTAGATACTTTGGTTATGTATTATTAAATCTGTACTTGTTTACCTTTGCTTATAGATGCTGTGTTGTGATGAACCTTTAAATGTGATTTTAGAACTGTTAGCAGCTTAGATCCTTTATTGTCTATTCTTAGAACAGCTTACTACGCTTTAACAAGCGTAGGCTGGACATGGCTCGGCCCGGCCCAACAATTTGGGTAACGGGTCGTGACATGTTTTTTGGCGGCCGATGCAGGTCCAGACTTAAGTTGTTTGGTTACATTATTGTACCAAACATGCCTGTAATTAGGATCTAGGACAACTTGTTAACACTAGGTATAAACATTTAGAACACCTAGAGGATTTCTAGGATTGTAACATAGGAGAACTCATCACAGCATAGGACCGTTTACTATATTTAGCCTCTTGTTTGTATTTCAGTGGGTCAATTTTGACCAGGATAGTACCCTTTGGATGACCCCTGAGGATCTCACTCTAATCTTATCTCGAAATTTTTTTTCACCTATTTTATTTGCTCTCCTCTAAATTCTTTGTTGAATTTAATTCCTGATTTTCGTTGTTGACTTTGATCTTGTATCATGATAAATTTTGTGGATCGAATTATGATATATCCTGATAAGGTAAACGTCTGCTTTATTTATGGAGTTTAGAATTTATCGCAGCCATATTAGCTGATATGACAAAAACATAGAGCCTGATTTCGGATATACTATCATATTAATAGAATTTAGACTTTTCGCAGCCATACCGGTTGGCGTGGCGAGAATTCTAGATAATATGATTTTAGGGTGTATACCTTAGTTATGACTCTATCGTTTATTGCATATAAGCTTACTGGTGTGGCAAAAATTCTGGCAATATGATTTTAGGAAGACGTGTATGGTTATCAGATCGTATCTTAACTTGGTTTACTTTGTTATTGTAGGCCTTAAAAATGAAAGTCACACTGAGTTGAACAGAATAAGTCTAAAAGTCACGCTGAGTTGATCAGGACAATATTTAAAAATTATGCTGGAAGACAGCTCATCATTTTGTCAGAGGGTCATTATGACTGACAGCACGACAGTCGAAGAATGTCTTCTCGTATGCCACGTATGCACAGAACTCAAGAGATTACAGCCGACTATTGCGTGACTTTCGAAATCTTCTTCAGCAAGACTCAGCCTTCACCAAGTTGGCGTACCAAAAGAGTTCTTTGTCATTTAATGCGACTGACAAAAGCAATCACTGTCAGAGGTTTTGTGTCAGTCGAGGCACGTCAAATCAAGACAGCTGGCAGTCCTGCCTCAATCGTGCATGGATTTTGAGCCTTCTGACTCAAGTATGCGTGTATTGTGAACTTATATGTTCCTTCCCAAAGTCCGCGTATATTTTGAGCTTTCTGTCTCAAGTTTGCGAGGATTCTGAAGTTTCTTGCTCCATATCTGCGTGGATTGTGAAGCTTTCTGCCCCAAGTCTGCGTGGATTGTGAAGCTTTTTGCCCCAAGCCTGCATGGATTCTGAAGCTTCTTGTCCCAAGTTTGCGTGGATTTTGAAGCTTTCTGCCCCGAGTCTGCGTGGATTTCATCTTCAACAAGTCTGTGTGGATTTCATCAAATTGGAGTATGTGGCAGCCATGCCACTGATCTCTCGCCTGCATGTCCTGTAACTTGCACACGACTCATGCATGATTGCCATGTGTCCAACAGTTACAGGCCACGTCCAGTAAGTGCTCACAACCTTGCGTATGTTGAATCCTGCGTGATTTTCAACTAGGCACAGGCTGTGAAGACAGTTATCCTTTCAGTTATTATTTTTGACTCTATAAATAGAGTTCTTTTTCTTATTCATTGTACAGATACATAGTTATCTAACTTACTGTCAAAATTTTGAGAGCTTTTCTTCTTCGCATAGTCCAAGGGATAAAACGATCGTCTTCTAGATCGGATTCCTACAGTTGTAATTTTCCCAGATACACAATAAATAAAGTAAATTTATTTATGGAAAACAAATTGGCGACTCTGCTGGGGAAAACCATCTCCTCTTCTGAGATGGCAACAACTCAATGCGATACTTCGTCAATCGGCTCGACGAAGAAGGTGATGACGATCCAATTCGATCAACTCGCCTATGAAGAAATGCAGCGGGCTAAGAGTGGCAAGCCCACTTCAGCCTCCATCATCACTGCCAAGTTGAAGGGACACTCTGTCTATGTCCCTAAGAATCAGTTGGCAGCCAATGGTGAAGTCTCTGCCACAGTGTCTACTCCTAACACTGGCAAGAACTCTACTGCGAGCACGCACACTCTTGTGCGTTCGAAGATGACAACAATCAAAGGTCACGCTGACAGTACTGGCTCCTTAGCCAAATCTGTTCCAGCGTGCAAATTCAATTCTAAAAGTCACGCTGACAGTATTGGCTCCTTAGCCAAATCTGTTCCAGCGTGCAATCTCACATTCAAAAATCATGCTGACAGCACTGGCTCCTTAGCCAAATCTGTTCCAGCGTGTATTTCCAAATTCAAAAATTATGCTGACAGCACTGGCTCCTTAGCCAAATCTGTTCCAGCGTGTATTTCCAAAATCAAAAATCACGCTGACAGTACTGGCTCCTTAGCCAAATCTATTCTATCGTGTATTTCCAAATTCAAAAATCATGCTGACAGCACTGGCTCCTTAGCCAAATCTGTTCCAGCGTGTATTTCCAAAATCAAAAATCACGCTGACAGTACTGGCTCCTTAGCCAAATCTGTTCCAGCGTGTATTTCTGAAATCAAAAGTCACGCTGACAGTACTGGTTCTTTAACTAAGTCTATTTTAGCGTGTATTTCATCTAAGAAGAATAACTCTTTAGCTATCTCTTCTTCTGTGCCAAGTTCTACTAGAACTGGGGGTGGTCTTCCACACAAAGTCCCTTCGAAAAGAGATAACTCTTTAGTTGTTTATTCTGTTCCTGTAGTTTTTACTTCAGGAACAGCTTTGACTGACAATTTTGTTAGTCAAAGAAAAGGAGATAGTCTTTTGACTACTCTTCCTTCTGGACATTCTATGTCTCAAAAATTGAATAAGTCTAAGAAGAAACATTCTTTAATGTCTTCTTCTACGACTTCTTTGAATTGGGCACAGAATTTGTCTAGAAAAGGTCTGTTACCAACTCCTAATCAAGGGGGTGGTTCAACCCTTCCTTCTCTGCAAATATCTAGATCAATGGAAGGAAAACTCCAAGTTTCCAAAACCAATGTGTTACCTCCAACTGATCTAAGAGCAAAACTTAATCAAATCCGTTTGGGAAGTACTTCTGGTGTTAAGAAACCGCATCAATCGGAAATGAAGATAAAAGATCCGGATGCAGAATATGCTAGAAATTATGTGGCTCATATTAATCACTCCCTATATAATCAAGAGCCATCAATACCCAAGAACCGGAAATATACTCCTAAAAATATACAAGGAGTGTTCTCTGATCTACCTCAATCTTCACAGATAGATCTACGGGAACATCTTCAACAGAAGAGAAGGAATAATTCTATGACAATGGATCATGCTGAATGTGACTTCCAGCCAAGAGTCATAATTCAATGCAGATGTCAATCAATGATTCAGGACTATGCTGATCATGAATGTGATTTCCAGCCGAGAGTCACAATGCAATGCAGATGTCAAACAAAACGACAATTTGTCTTCAATCGGATTCAGTGTGAACCTATGCCTGATGAAGATGAGCCTTTGTTTGCTTCAGTCAACATGACCTCTCGGAATACTGGGGGTAGAGATGATAGTCCAGATGGAGTATATAGAGGCACAAGAGCAAGAGTCCTGGCCTCTAGTCAGAGAACTTTGATTTCTGAAGATGATTCTGAATTCCTTGGAGAATCTAACTTCCCACCTCTTCCTACTGGGGGTGGTAGTTCTCCTATAATTGACTTTGATGCACAAAGCAATGATTCAGAACAAACAACATCCACCAGTTCATCAATAATCCCTCGTACAGTCACGACTTAAATGGTTGATGGGAATACTGATGAACCTTCTTCTCCCTTGACTCCTCAAGAACAAAGGATTGCTTCTTTGGAACAGCAAATAAAGTCTATGGCTGATACTATGAAGTCGATGTATGAACTCATGGCAACTCAGATGCAAAATCGACAGACTGTACCAGATGCCATACCAATTGACACTGGTATGAGTCCAGTACAAGTTCCTCCAGCAGTACAATCCAATACTCCTGGACCAGCTCAACCAAATCCTAGTCTCTCTGGAGCTGGAGGTAGTGCTTATAATGCTGTTCCTCCTTCTAACTATTCTCTACAAGCTACAACTCCACAATCTTCCGGAGTTGTTAATGAAGAATTGAGGAATCTCAAAACTCAATTCGAGGCATTCAAACAGAAGGATGGTTTACAAAGATTAGGCATCAAGCAACCTTATCCGATAGAATGGAAGCAAGTATCATATCCTCCTAAATATAAGCCTCCTACTATCTCATTCTATGATGGAACCACTTCTCTAAGTCAGTTTATTAATCACTTTGAAGTGATGACTGATCAATTGCAACCAAGTGACGCCCTCCTTACTCGGGTGTTTGTTGGATGTCTTAAGGGAACGGCTTATGAATGGTATAGAAGTCTCCCAGATGTGTGCATTACCTCATTTGCCGGTTTCAAACAGATGTTTCTTGAACGGTTCTATGAAGGGCTCAATGACATGACTATGTCTGCTCTTATTAGAATCAAGCAGAAAAATAATGAAACTACAGAGGATTTCATTGAACGATTTCGAAGAGAAGCTCTGAAGATGCCTCTTGGAACTCCCGATGCTGTCACCATCGACACATACAAATCAAACTTGTTGCCAATCATCAGCATGTGGACAGGATCCACCCAATTTCAAGACTGGCCTTCTTTCATAGTTAGTGGCAAGGCCGCAGAAATTAGTGCTGAAACCTTCAAAGGCTTAGGAGTGCAGATGACTCCCAAAGAAGCAGGTCAAAGTACTAACAATAATGCTAAAAACAATGCTCGCAAGGGAAAAGAATAAAGTTAATCTTCAGAGCAAAGATGCATCAACTGTTCAAACCTCTCCTACTTCTACAACCCAACAAACAAGAGCACCTCGCCCCAAAGAAGAATACTCTTTTGATGATGATGATGTCCTTGGTATCTTTGAATGTCTGCTGAAAGGTAATAAAATACAATTACCTGAAATCAAGAAACCTGATAAAGCTGGTAAGACAGATCATCCCAAATACTGTCCATACCACCGAATGTTGGGTCACACAATTCATACATGTTATGTACTGAAAGGAAAGATCCAAGAAATGATTAAATCTGGAGCTATTTCTCTTACTCCGAAAGAGAAGACCGTCACCTCCAACGTCGTCTCTATGCAATTTGGAGATTTCCCTCCTCAACTCCTTGAAAGTGGGATCGTTCTTATTTCCAAGGCAACTCTTGAAATAGTGAATATTCTTCCTCCGCAATCTGAAGGATTAGTGCTAATCACTTTGGAAACAGGAGAAATCATGTGGATTCATCCTGATCTAGTGGCAGATTTTGAATCGCCTTCTCCTCAAAAGACTACTTCTCGAAAGTCCAAGAAGGCTGGAAAGATTAAGTCATGTCATATGACTTCTCTTGGATCTATCTCTAACACAGAGCTAAAAGAGAAGGAAGAAGCACTTGCTGGTGCTACTCGAACAGGGAAACCTTATCTAAAGGATTATTCCAAGAATCCTGAGGATACTCCTGATATCCCTCCTGTTGATAAAGACGCTCCTAATGTTCCTCCTGAAGAAGAATCATCCACTGTACCTGTTCCTTCAACTACCCCAGTTGAACCTGCTCCTTCCAAGCCCACGGCTCTTGAGAAAGGCAAACAACAGGCTCGGTTTGATAAACCAATCAAGAAGTCCCCTCCTCTTGGGCTTCAGAAGCCTTATAATTTCGACATTCTAGCTCAACTTGCTAATACTCCAGCTAGAATGTCCCTCTTTGAACTTTTACGTCTTTCTAAAGAGACTCGGGAGACGTTAAGTGAAGCACTTCAACAAGCTGACTCTTGTCTTGCACAATTGAAGAAGCCAGATGCAGAACCTGCCACTTGCTTACATTGCAACAGTGTATTGGAGATTATCCCAAATATCACCTTTACACAAGATGACATGCTATTGGAGGATAATCGACATGATCGGCCTCTCTATTATACCGGTTATATCGACACAATGGAGATAGATCGTATCCTCATTGATCCAAGGTCTGCTATAAGCATAATGCCAAAGAGCCTGTTGGATGAATTAAAAATCCCTCTTCACAAGCTTTCCAAGACGGTTACTACTATCTTGGGATTCAATCAAAGTCGAAGCGAGCCTTTGGGAAAGATTCATCTGAAGCTTCAAATAGGCGATTTCAGATCCAAAGTCACTATCTATGTGATCGAGATCGTAGGATCCTACAATCTTCTTCTTGGGAGGCCCTTTTTTCATGAAAATAATGTGGTGCCTTCTACTCTTCATCAGTGTTTTAAATACATTGATAGCAATGGAAGAGTACAAAAAGAAGTGGCTGACATAAACCCTTTCCATGGGGTTGAAGCTTATTTCAATGATTTTCGAATGTACAAAGAAGAGTATACAAGGGTGATACAAGCTATGGAGAAAGAGGATTCACAAAGTGAGACTTTAATAATTCCTGTTAAAGGTCGAACTACTCAGCAACAATCTCCCAAACCCTCTGGAGAAAGTTCTTTCATCATTCCGGTGAGTGGACGAATTTCTCCATTACCTCAGTCGTCAACTCAAGATACACTGATCATTCCTGTCAGTGGGCATACTGCAGTTCCTGCATCTTCACATGTGAAACATGATACTCTGCTAATTCCAGTTTGAGGGCGGATTACTCTTCCATCTCAAGCTTCAAGGGAGCTCACCTCTTCTGAGCCATTTGTTATCGATCTTAATCGAAACAAAATTTCTTCTTGTTCTTCTTCTCCTCCTTTAGTCATTGACTTGGCTAAGATCTCTAAGGCTCAGCCTTCTTCCAATGTAAATATTGCTGCTTTTACATTTAATGAAAAGTCTCCATCTTTGCAGTATGTTGATGTGTGTAATTATGTTCATGGTTATTTACATTTGTTAGATGACTTGAGCACAATAACCATAGGAGTTGTACAGACTGTTCATACAGATGTATCCCTAGAACCTGTACAATCTTCATACTTTCTAGTTCCCAACAGAAAGCCAGGAGACATCCCAATATTCTTCTACAAAGGGCCCCAAAATCCTTCTGATTTAGAAGACGAGGACAAGAATGATGATACTGGAAGATTACAACTACGTCGTTATAGTCAGCAATCTAAAGACATCATTAAAAATATGGGCTATGACTTCAGAACTGGCCTCAACAGTGGAAAAGGAAGAAAAATGCCTGTCCAGATTCCTCCTCTGAAATATGGAAGAACAAAATGCGGATTGGGCTATATTGCTCCTACTCCTTTTATCAATATTGTTCATGAAGATCCCGAATCTGACGAAGATAAGAGATCTGATTCTTCTAGTACTACCTCTTGGGATTTCGATACGAGTATCGGTGATTTCTACTACAACATTCTGTCTTCCAACATGGTCTCCATTGACCGTTCTGAAGAAAGTGATGAAGACGAAGAAGAGTTTGAAATCTTACCTGAATCAGAACAATGGGCCCAAAGGTTGGATAATCAATGGGAGTTTCGTTTCGAGCAAAAAGAACCTCCGACTGAAGATAAACTTGTTCAAATAGATGTTGGTGAAGAGGGATCCCCCAAACCAATATTCATCAGTGAAAGTCTTTCAGAAACTGATAAACAAGACATGATCAAACTCATTCGTGATTACATCGATGTCTTCGCTTGGAGTTATGAAGATATGCCAGGACTTGATCCACAAATTGCAACTCACAAGCTCAATATCTTGCCAAATGCTAAACCGGTCAAACAACAACAGCGATAATTTTGTCCAGACATCATGGATGCAATTGAAGCTGAAGTCAATAAACTCATGACCTCCGGGTTTATTAGAGAGGAACAACATCTCGATTGGGTGGCTAACATAGTTTCTGTCCTTAAAAAGACTGGCAAGATCAGAGTATACATAGACTTCCGCGATCTCAATGCGGCATATCCTAAAGACAAATTCCTTCTACCAATCACTGATGTCATGATCGATAATACCTGTGGATTTGAACGGATGTCATTCATGGACAGGTATTCTGGGTACAATCAGATTAAAATGTTTCCAGATGACGAGAAGCACACTTCTTTCAGAACGCCGATTGGTACATACTGTTATACGGTTATGCCATTTGGTCTCAAGAATACAGGAGCAACTTATCAACGAGCTATGAGCACTATATTCCGTGAACATCTGCGGAAAACAGTCGAATGCTACGTTGATGATATTGCAGTCAAAAGTCGACAAAAGGAGGATCACATCCAAGATTTGAAGACTATATTTGATCTAATACGTAAGCATCAATTAAAGATGAACCCTACTAAGTCCTTCTTAGGCGTCTCTAGTGGTAAATTTCTCGGCTTCGTCATTACCTCTAAAGGTATACACGTGGATCCTGAGAAGATCAAAGCCATCCAAGAGATGCGTCCTCCACGCACCTTAAAGAGCTAAGAGGATTTCAAGGAAGGATCGCTTATATCATGAGATTCATCTCTAATCTTTCAGGACGCTGCAGACCATTCAACAAACTTATGAAGAAAGGTGTCTTTTTTGTCTGGAATGATGAATGTCAGAAAGCATTCGATGATATAAAACAATATCTAATGAGCCCTCCAGTATTGGTACCTTCCGTCTCAGGAATTCTATTCCTCCTATATACCCGAGCAATGAGTCATTCATTGGGTGCATTGCTCGCACAAAAGAATAAAAATGGTCATGAACAAGCCATCTACTATCTCAGTCGTACTATGACCGGAGCTGAACCTCGATATTCACCGGTCGAAAAAGAATGTCTAGCCTTGATGTTCGCTGTTCAAAAGACACGACATTATATCATTGGCCAGACTATTCATGTCATTTCCAGGATCAATCCTATACGGGTCATGATGAAGAAACCTAGTGTTTTGAATTCTCGATTGGCTAATTGGAGAATCTTACTTGCTCAGTATGATATGCAATATATTCCTCAGAAATCTGTCAAAGGACAAGCTTCAGCTGATTTTCTGGCTGCACATTCAATTCCAGAAAATTCAAAACTCTATGATGAAATCCCAGATGAAGTCCTAGATTCAAACCAAATTGTCGAAGAAGATCCTACTTGGCGTCTATTCTTTGATGGAGCTTCAAGGATAGGTCCTAATGGTAATATTGTCGCTGGAGTTGGAATCGTTCTTGTATCGCCAGAAGGTCTTGCTATCCAAAGAGCTTATTCTCTTGATCAGTCGTGTTCAAACAACGTAGCTGAGTACAATACGTTACTCATTGGTCTTCAACTCGCTAAACATCTGAATATTCGACATTTGGAGGCGTACGAAGACTCTAAACTCATTGTCAATCAGATAAGGGGTACTTATGAAGTTTGCCACCAAGATCTGGTTCCTTATCATAGATCAGCTATATCTATGGCTTCTTCGTTTGAAGAATTCTTTATTGAACATGTTAGGCGAGCATGTAACACAGAAGCTGATGCTCTAGCTAATCTTGCAGCGGTGTTGGCTATTCCAATTAGACGGCAATAAATGATTGTTGTTCGCAATCGAGAATTATTTCATCTGGAAAATAACCTAACCCTAGGACTTCCAATTGACATTGAAGAATCAACGTCTCATGACGTCAATACAACAAGAGGATTTGGATTCAGTCGTAAATCTTTATCATCTTCATCTGATTCTAGCATGGAATTCATCTTCAGTAACTCGGCCGAGAATCAAAATACGAATAAAGATTGGTGACTTCCTTTCTTAGATTTCGTATTGTATGATATTCTTCCAGATAATCCGAGTGAGGCAGCATCTATCAGACGACGGTCACTCAGATTCTATTACAATCATACTACAAAAACCTTATATCGTCGAGCTTATGACGGTCTACTTCTTCGATGTGTTGTCGGTGATAAGGCTCAGCAGATCATTCGCGAAGCACGTGATGGAATTTGTGGAGCACATCAGCCTGGACCAAAACTTCAGGACCGTATTCGACGTATGGATTATTATTGGCCCACTATGGTATCAGATGCCATCGAATATGCAAGGAAGTGTAAAGCTTGTCAAATCCATGCAGATTTTATTCATCAACCCTCGGAATTTCTACATCCGACAGCAGCATCATGGCCCTTCGAAGCTTGGGGCATGGATATTATTGGTCCGATCAATCCGCCGTCATCAAAAGGTCATCGGTTTATTCTCGCAAAAACTGATTATTTCTCCAAATGGGCCGAAGCCATTCCTTTATCTGAAGTTAAGACGTCCAATGTCATCAGCTTTATCAAACACCACGTCATCTACAAATTTGGTGTTCCTCGACGCATTATTCATGATAACGGACTACAGTTCGTCAGCCAGAAATTTACTCGATTCTGTGACGATCACCGGATCAACAATGTGGCTTCTACTGCATATAATCCGGCAGCTAACGGGTTAGCAGAAGCTTTCAACAAGACTATCATCAAACTCCTAAAGAAGTTTGTCTCTACTAACAAACGTAATTGGAGTGAGAAGCTCGGTGAATGTTTGTGGGCTTACCGTACTACAGTTCGTAATGCTACTAAAAGTACACCTTTCTCTCTGGTGTATGGATGCGAAGCTGTTCTTCCATTAGAGATTCAAATTCCTTCTTTAAGGATAGCAATCGCTAGTGAACTCACCGCCGAGAATAATGATCGTCTTCGACTTCAGGAATTAGAAGCTCTGGATGAGAAGCGATTATCTGCTCAACAGAACATCGAATTCTATCAAGCTAGAATCTCAAGAGCTTTTAATAAGAAAGTCAGAGTTTGAGCGTATCAAAAAGGAGAACTTGTTCTAACAGTCAGACGTCCGATGACTATGACTCATATGAGCAAAGGCAAATTCGACGCAAAATGGGAAGGTCCCTATGTCGTAAGCAGAGTTTTCTCAAATGGAGCTTATCAACTCTCACAACTGGATGGTCGAAAAGTTATGATGCCTATTAATGGCAAATTCCTTAAAAAGTATTATATATAAATGTTTGTAATCATCAAACAAGTTCATGTTTATAAATAAAATTTTATTTTATTTTAATCATGAATCATAGTACATGATATTAAGGAAGATCACTATCAACCTTCTCTACATTTGGACGCGGGCCACTGCCGTCCTTCTCGAAAATGCGGTCAGCAAAAGAGCCGAGAACCTCCTTGCTGGAACCCACGAGGAACTTGCAAGCGGCCATCCTCATGGCTTCTTCTTCTTCAGTCCTTCCTGGTTCGAGCAGGAAGTCCAGAATGTCCCTTAGTGGCTTGGGTGCAGACGAACCTTCGCCTGCTTCAGCCTTCTTCGATTGAACTGGATCAACAGGGCGTTCTTCAGTGCCCTTCTGAACCTTCAGGGTGATTCCAGCTTTCTTGGATACTTCTTCAGATGACATTTTTATGTTTGAAGAATAGAAGTGTTCGTTCTGGTCAGAATTCTGCTAAATGAATAGGCAGAAGTTCTTCAAATAATGAAGCGTCACATTCGTCCGACGGTTCACATATTCATTAATACCCGACGGTTCATTCGTTCATTTATTACATTCATTTGACGATTCGTCCGTTCATAATCTTCTATTATAGGAATTCATCATCTATCACGTTTTCATAACCTCTGGATCAATTCTGAATCTACCTACTCATTTGTTATTTTTGACCTCTGCATAGAAATTAATCTATTTTCTTTTTGAGCTCCTACATATTATCACGTCCACATTACCTCTGATAGTATTGAGTACTCTAAATCAGAAAAGAAGATTTCATTATCTATTATGTCTACAATTCATCCAGATAGAAACAAATCATTGAGCATAGAAGAATTATCATTTCCACTCTCATATTATCATAAAAAGTCTATTACATTTTCTTAGACTTTCTTACAAATCATAATGGAAATCTATTACAAATTTTGGATTTTCATTCTACGCCACAACAATAACCTAATAGAGATCTATCTTCTTCCTTGGATCTTCTCCGTCGGACCTTTTCCGTCAGGTTCGTTGTTGGTGGCAGTTCCTGACTGTCTGGGTTCCAGTGGCGACCAGAACAGCAGGAATCAAACTCTGGTCTTCTCTCTCAGACGAGAGGAGAACCCCAGAGTATGGCAGCCCGAAGGCGTGTTGCTGCCAATACAACTGGTGGATTGGGAGCGACCTCTCAAAGGAGATAGGAATGTATCTAACATTGGGATACAATTCCTAGTTCTCCTGTGAAAGGAACTCTACTACCCGATTTCTCGGGGTAGATTTGACTCCACCGTCCAACTCTCCGTGTATAAAGGCTCTTCCTGCCATTGGAGGAAGACCCTTCTATCCCACGAAGAGTTCTGAGTTGTCTGATTTACGCGTCAAAAGCGTATGAGCTCCCTGATGTAGGTGTCAGAAGAATACTCTCCACAGCATCCAAATCACCAATGCCAGTTCTGAAGAAAACTTTCAGCCGAGCTTCTGCAGAAAATAGCAAGGAAAAAGAGATTAAATCAACAGAAATCATTAAGCGTGCATTTGTCAACTAGAAACAGACGCACCCTGTTCAGTCAGAAACAAAAGCCCATCTTCAAACAGTAAAAAATGGTACGCGTTCTATACTGGACTTACCATCGAGTTTGGTGCTACGGATTGGCAAACCAATGTCTGGTATAGTGCACAGAAATCGAACATTAGTAAGCATTGCTTTCCTGTTTGAGACTGAAATCTCACAAAAAATTCATTCTCAGAGAAGAAGAAGAAGAATAAGAAGATGAGTATGCATAAAATTCACCTATCTATTTAAAGGACAAAGTACAAGCCTATTCTTGGAAAAGATCCGAGTAAAAAGCGCTCATAAACCATGGAATGAGTGTCACGTGTGCTTTGGAAAATAGCACAATATTTGAAACATTCAAAGAGTGCCACTTAATGTTCTTCATTAATGCACGCTGTTCAACATAAAGTTGTACTACATTTTTCAAAGCAGGTACTGATGACCTTACATAGGAAAAGAAGTACAACATTTCTCAAAAAGAAAACATAAGCATAAAAGACACGCTCTATTTTGAGAAACGACTGAGCTTGGCGCCCAATTCCTCTACGCTAGTGACTCCCATACGATGTAACCGAGCATTAAGCGTGTCACGCTGTTCTGCAAGACTGCGCCCATTGGAAGAAGATGAGCCGTCCAGACCAAAGTGGCTCAGGAAGTTCTTGGCTAGTTGTGTGGGGTCATCTTTGAACTCGAAAACTAAAGGCTCCGTTCCTTACCCCCGAGAGTAGGGTCGCCATGTGCACAGAAACCCAACTTTCCTGCTTCTTCTTCAGCTTCTTCCTTCGGAGTCATGTTGACGTAAGATGAACATCAAAGCTGAATTTTCTCCCTGTTTATATAACAGAGCTCGCCGGCGGTTCATATTCCACCATAAATTGGATTCAATCAGTCTCGAAAACTGAAGAGTCATCATGACATTTAATAAGTTCATTTGCATGTTTATCTTTTCAAAGTATTTCGAAATTTTGAAGTCTTTTCAACTTTCGAAAACTTTGAAGGGGATTTTGTAGGCCTTAAAAATGAAAGTCACACTGAGTTGATCAGAACAAGTCTAAAAGTCACGCTGAGTTGATCAGGACAATATTTAAAAATTACGCTGGGAGACAGCTCATCATTTTGTCAGAGGGTCATTATGACTGACAGCACGACAGTCGAAGAATGTCTTCTCGTATGCCATGTATGCACAGAACTCGAGAGATTACAGCCGACTATTGCGTGACTTTTGAAATCTTCTTCAGCAAGACTCAGCCTTCACCAAGTTGGCGTACCAAAAGAGTTCTTTGTCATTTAATGCGACTGACAAAAGCAATCACTGTCAGAGGTTTTGTGTCAGTCGAGATACGTCAAATCAAGACAGCTGGCAGTCCTGCCTCAATCGTGCGTGGATTTTGAGCCTTCTGACTCAAGTCTGCGTGTATTGTGAACTTATATGTTCCTTCCCAAAGTTCGCGTATATTTTGAGCTTTCTGTCTCAAGTTTGCGAGGATTCTGAAGTTTCTTGCTCCACATCTGCGTGGATTGTGAAGCTTTCTGCCCTAAGTCTGCGTGGATTGTGAAGCTTTTTGCCCCAAGCCTGCGTGGATTCTGAAACTTCTTGCCCTAAGTTTGCGTGGATTTTGAAGCTTTCTGCCCCGAGTCTGCGTGGATTTCGTCTTTAACAAGTCTGCGTAGATTTCATCAAATTGGAGTACGTGGCAGCCATGCCACTGATCTCTCGCTTGCGTGTCCTGTAACTTGCACACGACTCATGCATGATTTCCATGTGTCCAACAGTTACAGGCCACGTCCAGTAACTGCTCACAACCTTGCGTATGTTGAATCCTGCGTGATTTTCAACTAGGCACAGGCTGTGAAGACAGTTTTCCTTTCAGTTATTATTTTTGACTCTATAAATAGAGTTTTTTTCTCATTCATTGTACAGATACATAGTTATCTAACTTACTGTCAAAATTTTGAGAGCTTTTCTTCTTCGCATAGTCCAAGGGATAAAGCGATCGTCTTCTAGATCGGATTCCTACAGTTGTAATTTTCCCAGATACACAATAAATAAAGTGAATTTATTTATGGAAAACAGTTATGACCAAATAAGCAGGAATAAATTCTTATTATCATTCTTTCTCGTCTTGATTAACTCTGTTCTATCTACATCTACAACTAGGATTATAGGTTCTCTAGGACTCTCCAACAGGATTGTTTTCATGTTATCTTTTTGGACATAATTATTTTTGTGTTCCATCTTTCCTATGACTTGACTAAACTTTTCTTTGTTAACCTCTTGGATAATTCTTCTCGTTATGCATCTCGTTGTCTCTGTACCATTCTTGGAGATATTCCGATAAACTTTTCTGTCTTGCTTGACCCTTTAACTTGTTTGGACACTGTTATGGATTGCTTGACCCAGTCTTAGGCCTTGTTACCTTCTATTTCATAGGCGACCGAAATAGCCAAACCTTGTTGACTGATCCTGTAGTATAACTATAAATGTATGGTGTGATTGTGATAAATACTTTTCCTAGGGATTGGTTAGATTAAGTTTATAGGACGAGTATAAGTGACTGACTGTAGTAGACTTGGAAACCATTAAGAACGATTGTATTGATAGTATGACTTGATGATAGGGTATCTAAGATGGAATAATGAGATATTATATTGTTGTGACTATGGATTGAGGATTAGAATCTTGTGCTTAGCAGTTTGAGGATTTAGCACTTGTAGAATTTTGGTTGGTTATCTATAGCTAATTACATGTGATTAGAGGGTAGATCGATATGTGGATTGATATAGAATAAATTAGAATGAGTTATCGTATTGCGTACGAGATCAGGAAGATATCAGTTAAAAAGACAAGGAACAAGGCAAAGACATATGTACTTTGGTAATTAATAAATCGGGAGTTTGAAATCGAGGATTTATATTCGGAGGACTTGTTGAGTAAAAAGAAGAAGGCTCTACGCCAAGGAAAGAAATTGAACGTGTAATTTCAAGGAAAAACTGTAGGAAAGGATTGACGACAAATGATGCCAAGGAACTGTGGATTGATAAAATAAGGATACTTAGGATATGATAAGAAAATCCAGTATTTACAATTGAGGTTGAAAATACGGTTGATGATTAAACATTTTAGGCTTATAGACATGTCCAGAGAATGACCTATAGTTTAGGGTATACATAAATGTTTCATGTTAGTATAGAAGATTCTAAAGGATATATATGACCTAGTTTATGATAGAAGTACCTTTATTGAACTTGAACCAAAAAGATTGTAAAGAGAAACAGAAGAGATGATTACAAGGGTAGCAGATTGAGTATTGTAGCCAGAGCAGCTACATGTTATAGTTTGACCTATTGGATGATTTTTAATTTCGAGGACGAAATTTTTGTAAGGTGGGTAGGATGTAAGCCTCCTGAATTTCAGGGTTTATTTTTATTTTTCTGAATAAATTATTTTCGATAAATATTTTATTACTTAATTGTTTTTGATCATTAATGTACATTTCCGTGACTTTGACTTCTGGAGTGCCAGGAATACCAATCTTTATAAACTCTCTTCACGAGTTTTGAAGTAGACAAGTTTATCTTCGTTTTGATATATCGTGTCCCACTTGAACTCGTTCTCTTGTGCTCTTTTTGTATCGCGCAACTTCGGGTCAACTTAGACCAATTAATCGTTGAATAATTATTCCCACTTTTATCTTTGATCATCGTTTGCACGTTACCGTGACTTTTAATTTAGGAGTACCAGACCAGTCGTTTTCTCAGAACCAACTTTTCATGAATGATCTACTCGAGACGCTCTTCACACATGACCTTCGTGTCCTACGCAGACACTTTATTTTGTGCTTCATTTTCTTCGTACAATTTTCGGGTCAATTTAGGCCGATTAATTATCTACCGTAAAACCTGATTTATTTTTCAATTTAATTTCGGGACCCGACATCGATCCAACCTAGTCGACCCAAAGTATGGACGTAGCCCACATGAAGCCTACTACCCGCATAACGCTTGTGTCCCATTTATTGAAGTCCCCGCATATTATTTATTTTCCCATGATTATAAATACCCATTTTAATACGAATATTGCCCCCTGTCCGATTTTGACCCGACCCGGTTTTACCAAACCCGAACCCATGCTCCATGTTGCCCTCTCATGACTGCTCAAATACCCCGCTTAATTTTCCCTTTTTTTCTATTTTAAAATATCTCTTCCTCTCTCTATATTTACAAATATCTCATTTTTAATTCTTGTATATATATGTGTTATATATATATAAATAAATAATACCTCTCTTTCTCTCTCTTATAATAAGCACACACACACCTCACCATCTCTCCACCTCCAGCACACACTTCTCCCCCCTCCCCAACCGACTACTCTCTCTCCCTCCCTCTCAAATATCTATTCTCACACTCTCTCTCTCTCTCTCTTTCTATTATTATACACACACATATACACATTTCCTCTCTCCCTTATTTAAACACACACACACACCAACTCCTCTCTTCCCTCCACAGCCGACTCCCCCTGGCCGAAACCCCCTCCACAGCCGAGCGTCCTTCCCGAGTTCCTCCTTCCTCTCCATCTTCCTCCTCCCTCTCCTCCTTCTTCCCTCCATCACCACCATCATCATCACCATTAAAATCACCATTATCAACACCACCACCCTCACCAACACCACCATGCACCACCACCTCCACCACCCGTACGCCACAGCCGCTGCGCCGCATCGCCGCCGCCCTGGCCGCGCGAGACAGCGCAGCCGCCAGCAGCAGCAACTGCGGCAGCAGCAGTGTGCGCATGCGCGCGCACACAAAAGCGTGCCACCCCGCGCGCGCGTATGGGCGTGGCCGTGCGCCACCACGTGGCCGGCCCACACCACTGCAAGCTTCCCACGCCTCCGGCGAACCCGGACGACCACCCCGGGAGAGTCTTCGGCCTCCCCGACGTGTGAAACACACTATTTGTGCATTTACGTCGAAATCCCGTCGACGCGCGCGGAGGAAAGTTTCAGAAATTGTGTTTCGGGACAGCGACTTCGCGTGTGTTTTTTGAGAGATCCGACCGTTGGATCGGCAAACTCCTTGCTCTGTCTCAATCTTGGTATATCTATCTTCACTCCCCTCAATTTTCGTCCGTTAATTTCGTCGTTTGATACCTCAAAACCGGCCACCAAGTTGACGTTTTAAATTGAACTATTTTTGGGCAGTTTCGTGGAGTCAACTTCGTCAGCTCGTAACTTCGTCGTCGCAGCTCCGGTTGGTGCGCTACATGTTCCTGTACGCAGCTGGTATAACCCTCTTTCTGCCTCCTTTAGGTTTCGTTTCATTTTAAGCACGTTCGGTTGGTCGAATTCGACGCCAAAGTTGGCCGTCCGAATTCTTTAATTTGCACTTGTTAAATTCTATTTTTGAACCCGGGACTCCGGATTTAATTTCTGACACCACCAGTAGACTCGTGGCGTCGTTCTGGCATGTTTTCATATAAAGTTTGCTTGATTTGGAGAACGTGGGCCCTGGCACGCATTTTGGTGCAAAGCGGGTCCCCCTTTCGAGTCAATGGGTCACTTTGAGATCGGCTCATCGGAATCCAATTCCGGATATACCGTTGAGTTCGTATCGTCATTCTGGACTCGTTGACATATAATTTGCTGAGTTTTGAAGACATTTGCTTTGGCACGTATTTCGGTGCAAACTAGATTTCAAGTGTCCGCGTCAACGTGTCATTTTGAGATCGGCACATCGGAATTCTATTTCGGACATACCGTTGGGTTCGTATCATCATTCTGGATTTGTAGACATATAATTTGCTAGGTTTTGTCGACTTCTATCCTGACACGTTTTTCGGTGCAAAGTGTGTCCAACGACGAACATCATTTTGACCCGAAATTACTATTTTGCCCCTGTGTCTAAATTGGACTTATGGGTAGGCTATCCTAGCTAATTTGACCATTCTGGACAAGTTGGTGATATTTATTTTATCATCCGACAACATCTGTAGATTTTGATTATGTATTATCCTTAATTAGTAATTAATTATTTTTCCAAAAATTGTTACTTTCTGTTTTTGAATTTTTATATATATTTTAATTTTTGTAAAAATTTGGGAAAAATTGTATTTAAATATTATGTTAATTTAGCTAATTTATTATAATTTTTCTAGCATTTATTAAGTACTTTTGGTATTTTATAAAAATAGGAAAACATAACTCATTTTCAGTATATTTATGTTTGCTAATTTTTAATAAATAATTATGAAGGTTTATAAATTCCAAAAAAATTAGTATAAATTTCTATAATTAACAAGGATCATTTTGGTACTTTATTTTATATATAATTGAGCTTTTTGTCTATCTCAAAAATTATTGGAACATAGGGAACAGTTTGATTTAATTATTGAGTAGTTACGACTTTCAATGTTTTATTTTGTTTTGAGTTATTGTAGTATTGGACCACCCCCTACACTAGTGTATAGATCCTAGGAAGTTAGTTTGTGTATAGTGGTACTCCACATTAGACTTTTATGCTAGGTCCCCACTTAGCTAGTATCCAGTTAGGAGTCGTATCACACCACTAGTGTATTATTGAACGTAGCTTAGAACTGAGTTTGTATATCATTATTGACAGGACACTAGACATCTATATCTTCGTACTAGTATTCTTGCTTTGCTCGAGGCAAGTACATTTACAAACTCATTTACTGTCTTTTAATGCTAGAATATGTATTAACCCTGTTAAAATACTGATCCTTGAGGTAGCAAGTTAAATCTTCACATGTTGTATTACTTTCAGTACCTGCCATGCTTAGGACAGTTCTTATATCTTCATATGCTTCTTACTGGTTCTCAGTACATGTTTCACTATACTATATACTGCTCTGAGTATTCACATATTTTATATTGCTCCCAGTACCTGCCATGCTTATACTGCTCCCAGTATCTCTCACATGTTTTTACTGTTCTCGTATCTCTCACATGTTTAAATAGCGGGTTAAGGAGAAACTGTTAGTATTATACGTGAACATGATCCCCTTCTCCGTATGTACTTACCGCGCTCGGTGCCATTCTATATGTGACCTTGCCGTATGTTCTGGTTCCACATTTGTGTATAGATATACACCGATGCCGTTAAGTGTACGTATGTACACTTCAGAAAATTGATATGTACCGCTGTACATCATATTCACCTATTGACCGATTCACGTACATACTACAGTTTTAAACTTTTAAACTATATGTTGTCATTTCTAAAAAAGAACCAATTAAACCATGATATGCCATGTTCCCTATGTTACCATGATACTGTGATCCCAGTTGTACCATGAGGCCATGTTTCCAGTATTTCTTGTTTTATAGACTTATCACAGCATGTTTCTTATTGTACATCTCTTTCATTATATATTCAGTACTTTAGTTGTAGAGGTTGTACTTGCTCCCGTCCTGACAGGATAACGTTGTAGGTATACTTTTCGAGAAGGAAACGCTATGTGTTACATATTATGGTACTGCATTGAGGACCTGGCCTTAGCTCCAGAAGAGGTCCCAGCGGGGAACCTTGCTTAGTTATCTTTCTTGTGTTTTGAGACTAGACTTTGTCTATATTTATATTTGGATACTGGACTTTGTCTCCAGTTAGATACTTTGGTTATGTATTATTAAATCTGTACTTGTTTACCTTTGCTTATAGATGTTGTGTTGTGATGAACCTTTAAATATGATTTTAGAACTGTTAGCAGCTTAGATCCTTTATTGTCTATTCTTAGAACAGCTTACTACGCTTTAACAAGCGTAGGCTGGACATGGCTCGGCCCGGCCCAACAATTTGGGTAAAAGGTCGTGACAGTTGTCCCCAAATGGACACACAAGTCTCCCTAACTTTCTCCATGGGTCTCCTATGAACCTATTTCTTGTTCATATTGGTAGCCATTAGCCAAGGGAAGGTCACTAGGGTTCTATACCACCATTCTAATATGAAATGACAAGAAAAACAGAGTTTTACCTATTGGGAGATGGATTCCCAATGTATAGCACCATGGGGACACGAGAAAGGAGATGGACACTTTCCTCTAGCAAGCTCCACACCAAGCTTCCCTCCTCAAGTGTTCTTCTAGCAATGGCAAGCTTCTAGCCTTCTTGGAATGAAAGGGTGAGATTTGGAATGGTGTGCTAGGGTTTCTTCTAGTTTGGAATGAAATGAATGAACTAAAGGGCCATTCATGAAGGCGTTTATGTAGAGTTTTATTAGGGTTAGGGTTAGGGTTTGGTTGTAGGACTAGTTGGTATGACTTAAAGGCCCTTTCCCTTTTGTCATGACTAGAATCATTAGTATTCTCTCCATAACTAAGGTAATAACTAACGAACTTATCTAATAATGGCTATTCTAATTAATCAAGCCTATGAGTCAAGTCAAATTAAAATGTGGTCCACCAAGTCTAATGAATTGGCTAGTCTACAAATAAATACAATCATCACATATAATAATAAAAAAATACACTAATTAGATAATTGTGAAATGGCACAAATACCCTTGTTCTAGAAATATGGTAGTGACAGCCAAAGTCCAACGCAGTGGTTTCGTCCTTCACAGAGTACACAACATCCCTTTTCAAACATAGATAAGTAATATCACATGCTTTGAGATCCAAGTCATCCCAATCATCATTGGTCATGTCAGCATGCATCTTGGAAGTTTTCCTTAAAGCCTTCTGAAGCTTTTGATATATGAGAACTTAATTAATCTGGCTTTTCCAAAAGTCAAAATCATTCTACCCATTGAACATCTCAATTTCATACTTTGCAACCTTGCTTGACAGAGCCATATCAAGAATCTACCAAATTACTTTCCCTGAGAACTTTATCGGATGCCTTGTAATTCATTTTCTTATTCAACAACTTCAGCTCTCTTGTGTTGAAATTATACAATAACATTCATTGAGTACAATGAGATGTCAAACTCTTGTGTTGAACTTATGCAACAACTTATATTGAGCACAATGAGATATCTCAAGAAGAACCTGTATAGCATGACATGTGTCTATATATGGAAATCCAATCTTATTTAGGCTTAAAATCTAATCTTATGTAGGCTTATGTAGGCTTACCATATATGAAAATTCATATATAGAAATCAATCAAATATATGGGCAAAATCAAAAATGGTCATGGGCCTATTTCTCGATATTTTTCTTACATATATAGAATGGGTAGGGGTAGATTGTTATAAAAGATGTGGGCGGATAAGATTTACATAGATTTGAATAGGTAAAAAACTATTGGTAATTTCAAGGATTACAATGTTATAAGCTTTAGGGTCACGAATAACCATACAAAATTTATTTTGTAATGGCTATAAACATTAGCATTTTACTATTACCAATGGTTATAAGTATTAGGATTTCATGATTACCAAAGATATTTTACTGTGAGAAAATGTTATTTACCAACGATATTTTACCATTAGAAATTCTTTTCCTAACAGTAAAAAATTGATACAATTGTCGTTAGGAAAAAATTTTACGCCAAATTACCAATGGTACAAACCATTAGGAATTTATTTTTAACGCTTATGTTCGTTAGAAAATGACTATTTTGGTGTAGTGAAACTTATTATGATGCCACTTAATGTTGAGAGAGTACTATATAAATATTTTCCAAGTTTAGAGTAGGCTGGTGAAAGCAGAATCATCGATGTTGGCTAATTGAAACACAACAATGGAGGATGGCCTGATGCTAAAGCGAAGTGGGGGATAATAAACATTCTCGAAATGGATGTTATATTTACACAAATCTATGAGCGTCTCTCGATTCCATGAGAGTTATCCAAATCCATGATCGATTTTCAATCCACGAGAAATAATGAAAAAAAATTCAATAAAAAGTAGTAGTATTATTGGAGATGTCTAGAAGTATTACAATTGGACCCTTATATAGCTAGACTCTACAAAACTTAGAGAAGAAGGAAAAAAAAAAAAACATTTTTAAGTAGCCGCATTATAATAGTAGACATGACAACCAATCCAAACAACCCCAACAAACTTCCTCCTCAACCAACAAGAACTACCACTTCTTCCTTCCCCTTTGTATAAATACCCCCCAACACAACTCCTCTCCACTTCTATACCATTCCATTCTCCTCTCCATAAGTACTATATATTAAAACATAAACATGACGAGTAGAGCTGTCAAGAGGGCAATAGCCGTCGCCGACGCCGCAACGCTGTTCCTCGCGCTCACGGTCCTCGCGGTCATGATGCTGGGCTCTCTCGGCAGGGACCCCGAAAGGTTCCATGCGGACGCGGCGCTGGGAGGCACGCAGTTCGCGACGGGCCGGCCGTGCGACGAGATCTACGTGGTGGGCGAAGGGGAGACCCTCCACACCATCAGCGCCAGGTGCGACGACCCCTTCATCTTGGAGCGGAACCCGCACGTGCACGACTCCGACGACGTCTTCCCCGGCCTCGTCATCAAGATCACTCCGTCCGGACCCAAGTACAGATAGAGGACGATTGCCAGTAGTGATATTATCATCTTGTGTTACGAACGAATATAGTTGTACAAATGATTCCAAAAAAAATATATTTAGTTGTATATATATGCAATTAGATGAAGTCTTAATTTCTGGTTAATTAGATGAAGTTTGGAATAGAAGAACAGCTAGAGCCTCTCACAAGTCGCAAGCTTCGTCGTGGTTTCAGAAACCGTTATACCCACCCCACTTTTTTTTTTTTTGGATTGTTAAAATTAATTAGATTTTTTTTTTTTCTCCAATATGTATACATATTGCTTCTCCTAGACGGATGTGTCCTTTCTTCTTCTATATATATTCATGATTGTGTTGCTTTGATACATTATCTATTAATAAAATCAAGATTTTTTTCACGGTCAAAGACGCAAGTTTTTTTTTAATTAATATTGTTGATTATTTCTTCACCGCCCTTGTTAACACCAACTCCTGGCGAACGTGAGCCAGGACGACGTCGACGTCGACAACCCCGACAGCTCCTCCTTCTCATTTGCGCCTGGGTCTTCGACTTTGACCTAATAGAATATATTTATGGTTTTCCTGAGTATGGATAAATTGTTCCATCGCATCTTTTCATTATTAAGTGCTTGGGAAATATTTTCTGTTATTAAAGGCATTGGCGAAATATCACCTATTAGAAAATATCGTGTGTACGGATTCTATTCCTGGTCAACTCAGTGCAGTTGAAAAAATAAAAATCAAAAAATCAAAAAAAATCAAAAAAATCAAAAAATAAAAATAATTAAAAAATAAAATAAATGTGTCCTCTATGTACCTATTGCAAGAAGCATGGTCATTTTGCTGCTACTAGCTACCCTCGTCAGTAGACTAGTCTGATTTGTTCTTATTGTTAGAAGTCCGTTCACCCAATGCATAATTGTTTTAGGCTTCATCCACATTTAAAAACTAAAAATTTTCAAGCAGATATAGACGATTAATGGATTCCTCCTTGACTCGCTCTCCGGTACTCCAAGCTCACATTGTTGATAATACACAGATATCGGCATTTATTCAACATCGTCTTACTCAGTTAGAGCTCCAGCTTCGGCTCTCCAACATCAGCTTATCTTTGCTGGCTCCTCTCATCCTCTGCATCTGCCTCTACTGGTACATCTACTTCTTGGATATTCAACTCGGGTGCTTCTCATAATATGACTTATGACATTAGTTTCTCATCTAGTACTATCTTTACCATCCATTTTTCCTCTTTACATACTGCCGATGGTTCTCAGTTGGTCATCACTCAATCTGATTTCATTATTTCAGACACTTTGAATCTTCATTTTGTTTTACATGTTTCCCATCTTACTTTAAACTTCATATCAGTTAGCAGTCTTTTGTGAGATTGGATTTATTGTTTCTTTTGATTCCGTCACATGTTTTGTTAAGGATCCTCGTACGGTTCAGACGATTGATCGTGCTCATAGGAAAGGACGGTTACCACTTAGAGTTTCTTCATCTTTCATCAACCCTTGAGTTTTAGTCATGCTGCTATCGTCACATCTGCTGCCAACTTGTGGCACAGACGCTTAGGTCATATTTTAGAGCCCCATCTAAAAACTTTATTCCATAGTGGAACTCTTGGACACAGTTCTTTCTCTTCTCTATCCACATGTATGTGTTGTAAGTTGTCAAAACACTTAGCACTACCCTTTTTTAAGAGTTTATCTAAATCTAGTAGTATTAGTTCATTCTGACATATGGGTACTTGCTACTATTCCATCTGTGTCTGCTTTTCTCTACTACATGAGCTTTATGGATGATTACACTCGTTATACTGAGATCTTTCTTATGTGTCACCATTATGAACTTTCTACCATTTATAGGACGTTTACTACTATGATTCAGACTCAATTCAATGCTAGAATTAAAAAAAATTTGCTCTGATTTTGCTAGTGAGTATCTCTTCACTACGATGAGATCTATCTTGTAATCTCATGGCACACTTTATCAGCATTCATGTCCTTATACTCATGAACAGAATGGGGGTAGCCGAGCGCAAACATCGTCATATTCTTGAGATTGTCCATGCTCTCTTGTTATTCTCTTATGTTTCTCAAAAAATTTGGGCAGAGGCTATTCTTACCTCTGTTAATCTTATCAATATCACTTCTTCCTCCGTTTTGTCTGGTCGGACAACTCATGAGAGTCTTTTTTCATGACCTCATGATTATAGTATGCTTCGCACTTTTGGGGGCACTTATTTTGTTCTTCTTCCTAACACTGAACGCACGAAGCTGACAGCTCAATCAGCCAGTGTGTCTTACATAATGTTAGTTTCGAGCATAAGGGATACCGTCGTTATGATCCTTTGGCACATCGTCTTCATCTATCTTGCTGTCACCTTTCTAGAGGACTCTCCTTATTTCACTGTCCCACCTCTGGATGTTTATTTTTTGTTCCCCGAGCTCCAACGTCTAGTGTGTCCGTTGATCCTACTCCTTTGCCCCTTCTCCTGGTACAGCTCCACATATTCCACCAGCCTTCGCTACACCATCATCTCCACCATCTACGCATCCACCACAACTTCTCTGCTAGTCCTAACATACTCATCGACGTCCTACACATTTTACTCCCGACTGTTCTGGTCCACCGGAGAAGTTTGGTTTTGCTACATTAGTCTCATATTTTCCATAGTTTCACTCTTTTTTTACTACTATTCATACCACACGAGAGCCCAGTTCTTATCAAGAGGTTGCTTAGTACCCTGAATGGCAGAAGGCTATGGCAGAGGAGTTTAGAGCATTTCAGCAGACAGGTACTTAGGATGTCGTTCCACTTCCAAACGTGAGCAAGCCTATTAGGTACAAATGGGTCTTCAAGGTCAAGTATCGACTTGAGGGGTCCATTGAGCAAAACAAGGCTCGTCTTATTGCCCGAGGTTTTACACAGGCGCATGGAATTGACTATGATGAGACCTTTGCCCTAGTTGCTCAGATAACCACAGTCATACATTACTAGGTGTTGCTGACGCTCGTCAGTGGCCACTCTATTAGATGGATGTGAAGAATACCTTTCTTCACGGTTCTTTATCCGAAGTTATCTATATGGAGCCCTCCAAATTTTTCTACTACATCCAGACATGTTTGTCGCCTTCGTCATGCTATCTATGGTCTAAAACAAGCTCTCCGAGCTTGGCTTGAGTGTTTCAAACGTGCTATTTGTGAGATAAGATTTCAGTAGTGTTCTCAGGATCATTCTTTATTTGTTCCATCGTCACCACATGTGCGAGTTCTTCTTTTACTCTATGTAGATGACATGATTTTGACTGGCGACAATTCTGCAGGGATTGTTTCTACTCAGATGTACCTTCATTGGCAGTTTCAAGTGAAGGACCTTGGCTATCTTCGATATTTTTTTGGACTCGAGATTGCAAATATACTTCGGAGATTATTTTGTCTGACGATCTATCGGATAGTCGGACAATTTATACTCTTTTGGAGCTTCATGTGAAGTTTCGTCCCATAGACAGTGAGCCTCGCACAGATCCTGCTCGCTACAGACGGCTAGTGGGTCAACTTGTGTATCTTTTATTGATACGGTGTCACACCCCAGTCCCAAAAATGTATGCGATCAGGCCACGTGGCAATGGCCAGCTACGCATTCAAGCGAACTCTAGCCTGACTCGAATACGTATAAGCTGTATATATGATATCGTAATCCATTTATCTAATAGTAAACATCCACAAATCTATCTACACAACTATGAACTATAAAAGAAAATAACTATAGAAGAACTACAATAAGGCATCAACTAACGATATCTGAAAAATTCTGAAAAAGTAAACCCTCAATATCCTATGTCAGATCATAGCATATACCTAGAAAGAAACCAGGTCCTCAGTGGGACGTAGCAAGATACATAATATATATACCAAAATGAAGTACAGTAAATAACATGTGAAGGGAGTAAACATATGATCCAGGAACAGCTAGCAGAAAAATAGTCTGGTGATCAGTAAAAAGCAGACTATCTAGTTTGTCTGAAAGGCACTTGAGGACAATGTTCGACGAATGGAGCTCTCTCTAAGGGGTACATGTGCAGTGGTCTGATCAGTCACCAACTGTAGCAACATCAAATCATAAATAAAATAAGCTACAAGTACCCCCTCCGCTTAGTGACTGTCCTCCCCACCCAATGATACTATCCATGCTGCATCCACGACACGTCCAGTCCGACTCTAGTATTTGATAAGTCCAGAAGTCCAGGCAAACATGTATACAAGAAAATAATCATCAAGAAAATGTCTAGAGATCATAAATGAGTCACCTATATGCCATGCAATATGAGTCCGTAAATCATGTCCAAGTGTCAGCAAGTATAATCATGTAAGTATACAGATGATAACAGGTAAATCATGTAGAGCAGTATATCCAAAGTGAACGACTGATAAAGAAACAAGCATGTAAAAACTGTATATCAAATCGACAAGGTATACTTGCCTGGAGTTCGTCCAAGGATCTGCTGAAAGTGTAATAGGGTGCGATCAAGTCTAAACCATGCTAATTGTGCTATATCCCATAGAAAATCTACCAGACCTAGACAAACAACCAAGAATTACCATATTATATATATATATATATATATATATATATATATATATATATATTTTACCATATTATATATATATATATATATATATATATATATATATATATATATATATATATATATATATATATATATATATATATATATATATATATATATATATATATATTGTCTATAAACCAACAACCAAGAAGTATATTGTCTATAAAACCATAATGTTGTAATTCTTGGTTGTTGGTTTTATAGACAATATATATATATATATATATATATATATATATATATATATATATATATATATAAGTCCTAATTATGTTTTTATTTGTGGAAAGTAATTGATTTTATATCGTGTTCATTAATAAGAAATTATTATAATTTTTATGAAATAGATAAATATTAAAAAAAATCATATAAGTTTGCAAGTACAAATATATATAATGAACACAAAATTATACATATATAAATATATTTGTAAATTATATATATATATATATATATATATATATATATATATATATATATATATATATATATATATATATATATATATATAGGATTTATACAAAACGTATATTTTCTCTATACATAAACTTCCATTTGTATATATATCTATACATATTTAGCCCTTTATGTATATATATAGAGAGAAAATATACGTTTTGTATAAATCCTATATATATATATATATATATATATATATATATATATATATATATATATATATATATATATATATATATATATATATATATATATATATATATATATAACACAAATATTTTTATTTGGACAAAAAGTCTTATTTTAAAAAAAATTCTATAAATCATAACCCCAAATTAATATGGATGTTTTTAACTGCATAAGTTGCATATATAAATAGTATATATATTAATATGAAAATCGGTATAACCTATATTTAACCATGTGTAAAGTAAACAAAAACATATATACTTATGCATATAGGGTATACATATAAAATTTCACATTTTCATAAGATATATTTTTGTAATGTATAAATATAGGTATACATATACTTATACAGACATAAACACATTTATATATATATCATAACTATAATTTCATCTTTATACTTAAACATATGTGTATACTCATACTTAGGCTATAACGTACTGTGCATATATATATGGGAAAATTTATGAAATGCCCAAAAATTTTAAAAGTTTTATGTAAAATCCACCGTAAAATAACATTTTATCGCGAGCCCAGAATTATCGATTAATATATAAAGCGGGTTCCGAATGACCTTTTTGCCCTTCCTTCTAATTTATTACAAAAAAATCCGAACCCTGCTATTCAAAAACAAAAAGCAAAAAACGTTTCGTACTCTCTCTTCTTCGATAAGTCGCTCAATTTCTCCTAAAAATTTTAGGGTTTCTCCTCCAAAAATCTCCAAACGTTTCTCCAAAATCTAGGATTTCTCCTCCAAAAATTTTCAAACGTTCCTCTCATTCGAGATATTCGCACAATGTCGTCACCATCGAAAACATTATCAAATCAATAAGCAAATTATCCAAAAGGGAGTGACGGAGAATCATCATCAAATCCAAAAGAGAATGACGAAGGATCAAAGAAACGGATAACTAAAAAACTTCCATATAAGAAGAAGAAGCCTGCTACGCAAAAAGAAGGTATAACTTTAACTTATTTTCATGAATCTGTATAAAACACGGAGAATGGCATTCTCCGTGTTAAATTCCACTAAGAATGGTCTTGATCATTCTCCGTTTAAAACAAGGAGAATGACCATTCCCAGTGTAAAATTACACGGAGAATGACATTCTCCCTGTAAATTGACACGGATAATGTCATTCTTCGTGTAAATTAATACGGAGAATGTCATTCTCCGTGTCACTTAACACGGATAATGTCATTTTCTATGTAAATTAACACGGAGAATGACATTCCCAGTGTAAATTTAAACGGAGAATGTCATTCTCTATTTTAAATTACGCGGAGAATGTCATTCTCCTTTTTAAATCGACACGAAGAATGTGCTCCCTGTAAATTTAACACACAGAATGGCCATTCTCCGTGTAATTTAAAATGAAGAATGACATTCTTCGTGTAATTTAAAAAGGAGAATAACATTCTCCGTGTAATTTAAAACACAGAGAATGTCATTCCCCATGTAAATTAATACGTAAAATCGCATTCTCCGTTTGAATTAACACGAAGAATGTCATTCTCCGTGTAAATTAACACGGAGAATGACCATTCCCAGTGTAAATTAAAACGAAAATGTCGCTCTCCGTTTTAAATTACACGGAGAATGTCATTCTCCATTTTAAATCGACACAGAGAATGTCATTCTCCCTGTAAATTTAACACACAGAATGTCATTCTTCGTGCAAATTAATACGAAGAATGGCATTCTCCGTTTGAATTAACATGAAGAACGTCATTTTCCGTTTTAAATTATACGGAGAATGCCATTCTCTGTTTTAAATTACACGGAGAATGTCATTCTCCGTTTTAAATTACACGGAGAATGTCATTCTCCGTATGGCCATTCTCCGTTTTAAATTACACGGAGAATGGCTATTCTCTGTGTTAAATTTACAGGGAGCACATTCTCCGTGTCGATTTAGACTGGTCATTCTCCATGTTAAATTTCACATGATAAGGATATTCTCCGTATTAAAACACGGAGAATGGTCTTTCCCAATGTTAAATAACACGAAGAATATCATTCTCTAGTGTTATACGCATGGGAATGGTCATTCTCCGTGTCAGTTAAAACAGAGAATGACCATTCTTCCTGTAAATTAATACGGAGAATGTCATTCTCCGTGTTTCCCAATGTCAAAACAAGGAGAATGAACATTTTTGTGTAATTTAAACAGAGAATGGTATTATCCGTTTGAATTAACACGGAGAATGTCATTCTCCGTTTAATTTTAAACTGAGAATGCTATTCTCTGTTTAAAAGTAAACGGAGAATGACCATTTTCTTCTTATATCAATGGATAACAGTTAAGAGAAACCTAATTTATTGTTTATGTTTTATTTTTGTTTTGTTTTTTGTAGCAAAAAGCACTGTCAAGAATAAGGAATCTAAACTTTTTCGTGCTACTTTCAAAACAACGCTAGATCTTATGGAGGTTGTCACTATAAATAGTGGTCGTTTACTCGTGCCAGTTATTGAATCTTTAAAGAATACCGGTTTCTGGAATTTAATCGAGGTATTCTACAAAAGCAGAGTTGAGATAAAAGAATTGGCGAAGGCAACATAAAGTCTTGAGAACTTGATAGGAACCTACAGGAAAGACGAAGATGGTGTGGGTTACTTTCAGTTGAGCAACACTGTCCGAATCATGCCAAGCGTCGATGATGTGGCAACCATCTTCGGTCTACCGCTTAGGGAAGAAAGCGAGACTGATTTTAATTGCAGAAAATTGATAATGGAGATACAGAAACAGCCACCACCACCAGGATCTTATAGCCTGTGTATAACGCATTTTACAAGGTTGCTGGCTAATTTCAAGGGCACACAAGCAAAAGTCACTAACCAGGAAGTGAAAGATAAGTTCTTCCAATTATTAGAGCGGCTTCGTAGCGGAGATAAGATTGCAAATCCAGGTGATTTGGCCAAGCTGTTGATCTTTCACTTGTGCCAAACTGTATTCTTCACAAAATTTGGCGGTTCAAGTTTGCCGTACAAATTCTTCGCCTTGGTGGACAGCATAGAAGTTATCAACAGTATATGCTGGCCAAGGTTAATATTGGAATATGTCATGGATAGCATAAAGAGGAGTACAAGTAAATGTACGGAAAGGAATTACTCCGATGTTTACTCCAAAATGGAAGGTTGCACAATATACTTCCTATATTGGTTTGCAGAACATACTACCCTTATGGAAAGGAAGTTTGACCCAATTCCAGATTATCCAAGATTTTTTATATGGGATGGGTACACAATCTCAACCTTCCTCAAGACTGAATACCCCATGGAAATGAATTCTCCGTACATATTCAAAAAACTTGGTCATATCTGTTGGGCAAGAAGGAGGACACATGGAAGGTAAACAACCTCTACAAGAAGAATTTGCACAAGAGGAAAGGGGAGAGACAGGGGAAGAAGGTCCACTTGGGGCTGAGGTTGCTGTTGAACAAGTCGAAATCAACGACACGATGGGTGGCTTGGCACAGAAACTAGAGGAATTGAGAAGGCAAAATTCTAATATTCTAGCGCTGAACGAGAAGCTCCTTGAAAAGATTAAAGAGCTAGAGGCACAACTCCGTGCAGGTAATGCTGATATGGAGAGCTCAGCGTATGAATTGGAGGAAATCAAAAGACAAAATTCTGATCTGTTTGCACAGAACAGTGGACTCAAGGAAAAGCTTCAAGAGCTAAACGCACAAGAAGCCCATCAACGTGCAATCAACAACACGATGGAGGGTTCAGGGTTCAGTGAAGCAATTGGAACATTTGAGATCACAGAACTCTGACCTTTTTGCTGATAATTCACAGCTCAACGACAGAGTTAAAGAGCTAAAGGCACAAGGTAAAATCTTTTCTTTTTTAAATTTGTGATTTATAATTCTCTATGTTTTATTGCAGTAAAATGATCATTCTCTGTGTTATGTTGCAAGAGAATTGTCATTCTCCGTGATATAGTTACGGAGAATGGTCATCCCTATGTGTTTTAATACTGGGATTGACCATTCTTCGTTTCAATTTACACGGAGAATGGACATTCTCCATATTAAAAACACACAGAATGAAATTCTCCGTTTTAACTTACACGGAGAATGTCATTCTCCTTGTTATATATAGGAGAATGGCAATTCTCCGTATTTAATTACATAGAGAATTTATATTCTCCGTGTTAGATTAAACGGAGAATGGTCAATCCCATTATCACATGGGCATTATCATTCTCCGTGTTAATTAATACGGAGAATGGACATTCTCCGTGTTAATTACGCATAAGATTTTGCATTCTCCGTTTTATTTAGCACGAAGAATTTTATTCTCCGTGTCATTTAATACGGGAATAAAAGTGTTCAAACACATGAAACGGAGAATGATCATTCTCCGTGTAGATTAAAACGGATAATGGTCATTCTCTGTTTTAAATGATACAGAGAATGAACATTCTCCGTCTTAGATACACGGAGAATAACATTCTCTGTGTTAATTAACACGAAGAATGGTCGTTCTCCGTGTTAATTAACACGGAGAATGGTCTTTTCTATTGTTAAAACTGAGAATAATCTTTACCTTTTTATATTTTTTTCATTAACATCGATCGTACCTTTCATTGATGTTTGTTTTATAACAGTGCAAATAACAGAGCAACTTAGACAAACAAATAAAAAGCTCGCTGATGAGAAAAGAGAGCTTCAAGAAAAGGTTAAATTATTGAATAAAGAAGCGATTGAAAAGGATGCGGCACAAGGTAAAATCTTCTCTTTTTTAAATTTGTGATTTATAATTCTCCATATTTTATTGCAGTAAAATGGCCATTCTCCGTTTTATGTTGCAGAAGAATGTCCATTCTCTGTTTCAATTTACACGGAGAATGGACATTCTCCGTATTAGAAATACACAGAATGACATTATCCGTTTTAACTTACACGAAGAATGTCATTCTTCTTGTTATATGTAGGACAATGACAATTCTCCGTGTTTAATTACACGGAGAATTTATATTCTCCGTGTTAGATTAAAATGAGAATGGTCAATCCCATTGTCACATGGGCATGATCATTCTCCGTGTTAATAAACACGGAGAATGGACATTCTCCGTGTTAATTACGCATGATATTCTACATTCTCCGTTTTATTTAGTACAGAGAATGCAATTCTCCGTGTCATTTAATACGGGAATGGTCATTCTTCGTGTAAATTGAAACGGATAATGGTCATTCTCCGTTTTAAATGACATGGAGAATGGACATTCTCCGTGCTAGATAGACGGAGAATAAATATTCTCCGTCCTAGATACACGGAGAATGTCATTCTCCATTTTAATTAACACGGAGAATGACCGTTCTCCGTGTTAATTAACACGGAGAATGGTCTTTTCCATTGTTAAAACTGAGAATGATATTTACTTCTTTTTTTTTTATTGACATCGTACCTTTCATTGATATTTGTTTTACATCAGTGCAAATAACAGAGCAGCTGAGACAAGCAAATAAAAGGCTCGCTAATGAGAAAAATAAGCTTCAAGGGGAAGTTGAATTGTTGAGTAAAG
The DNA here is from genome assembly GCA_029216955.1 of Iris pallida. NCBI lineage: Eukaryota > Viridiplantae > Streptophyta > Magnoliopsida > Asparagales > Iridaceae > Iris > Iris pallida. The sequence continues at coordinate 4,342,772 of JANAVB010009596.1, forward strand.
AAGCCATGAAAAAGGTTGCAAAAATCACTGATCTTGAAGGCATAATTGATGCATTACAGTTTACAGAGCCTCAACAAGTTCCTCAACAACAATCTGATGAACTTGATGATCCAGAAGTACCCAAAAGAGGATTAGGAAGGGGAAAAAGATGAATATAAAACCATCAGCTGTAATAGCTAATGAAGATTTTACTTCCTTGGAGAAAAAAACAATAAAAATGCAGAAGATTAATGATGATCTGAAGCCAAAACCTCAGCCCAAACCCAGAGCCAAAAAAAACAATAAGAAGGATGGTTCAAAATCCAAAGAAGATGCCAGAATTGTAGAACGAATAAAGAACAGCAAAATACTCAGGGAATGCGAGGACCTCAGACTTTGGAATGAGACAGATAAAGAGCTGCAGAAGCTTTACAAGGACCTCGTATACCAAAACAAGATGACTCCACTTTATGTGTTCTTCTATATTCCTTTCATCTTTTTTCACAATTATTTTTGTCAATTTCTATTGATTTAATCTAACTGAACTAAATTTATGTGCAGTGATGTTGTATATTATTTTGCTGAAGGTAAAAATGAAATTGCAGTTATCCTGACAGCAATAGACATGCAAGACCACTAACAGAATAAGTCGTTTTAGCGACGCCTAAAGACGTCGCTAAAACGACAAATTTCGTCGCTAAAAATATTTAGCGACGAAATTACCGACGTTTTGGACTTGTCGCGGAAATGTAAGTCGCTGATCTTCAAAACGTCGCTAAACGTCGCTAGTACCGACGTGTACCGACGTATATATACGTCGGTATATTACCGACGTCTACCGTCGTGTCGTCGGTGGATTAGCGACGTGTATAATGCCGCTACGCGTCGGTAAATTTACCGACGATTACCGTCGTGTCGTCAGTAGTTTAGCGACGTGTTCAAAGTCGCTACACGTCGGTAAAATCTTGGAAATTTACCGACGTGTACCGTCGTTTAAAATGTCAGTAAATGTCGGTAATTCCTGGGATGATTAGCGACGTGAACCGACGTTTACCGACGTTCTCCGACGTATAAGGACGTCGGTAAACGTCGGTACACTGAAAAATATTGCAGATTTATCGACGTTTACCGACATACGTTTGCGTCGGTAAACGTCGGTAACCGTCGGTAAATGTCGCTAAATCTACAAAAAAATAAAAAAAATAAAATACAGAATGTCCAGTTCTCAGAATGTCCATTTCTCAGAATGTCCATTTCTCACTGTACACAGGTTTCAGTCCCTATAACCAAGTCTACAACAATCACACAACAACAAGTATCCAAATAACTAAGTCTACAACAATCACACAACAACAAGTATCCAAATAACCAAGTCTACACCAAATAATAAAGTCTACATCCAAATAACCAAAGTCTACACACAACCAACAAATAGAATAGGATCCAAACATCCAAATCTACACAACCAACAAATATCCAAGTCACAAACAAAGAATAAAACAAACACAAAAAAACAGTCCTAACTAGGACTACTAGGAATCTTGTGCTGGAGGGGCACCGCCGCGACGAAAGGATAAGAACAACTCATACTCCTCAAGTGAAATCGATACCGATGGAGCAGGCAGTGACGTCGGTGGAGTCGGTGTCGAAGAAGAAGGCGGTAGAGGCGGCGGAGTCGACGACGATGAAGGCGCACCCGGAGGACCAGCACGCTCCAACGCTGTAAGTCGCTGGTGGTATGAATCCATGACAGATAACATTCTATCACTGCTTTGGACCATCGAATCCTGCGCCAATCTCAGCCTCTCGACCATGGTCACCTATCATGTCTGCAGCTCCGTCACCGTGCGCTCTAACCCTCCAACGGTGCGCTCTGTCCTCTCAGTCATCTCCATGAGGTCCATAATGCCACGTTCGAGCGCATCCAATCGTGCTAGCAGCGCAGGATCATCCGTAGGGTGCTAAGACTGCTCCTCGATCCGTCGTAGCAGGTCGTCACGGAGAGAATCCATCATCTGGTGGACTCGGACAGACTCCTGGGACGGCTGTGGACCATACAAACTAGCAGGAGATGCCCTAGAGGACTGGGTCGCAACTAGGGCGCCATAGGATCTCGTACCGTAGTACGTACCCCTACGGAGTCCACCAGCGGCGACAATCCACCGCTCGTCCGCCGATGGAGCTTGAGTGGGTTGCGAGGAAGTATCGGCCTCTCCTGCATCAGGTGCACTAGCAGCCGCCCGTTCCCGCAGCCTCTGATACTCGGCCTAGAAAGTATGGATAGTACTCTATAATTTCTAATTTCTAATTAATGTACTTATTATTACTAACTACATGAATATTTATTTACATCATATTTAATAAGTTATATTAAAATTGACACGAAGTATTATATTAAGATAACGTATTGTAATACTTACATAGATCTGCTCGGCCCTCTCGTCAATAAGGTCTTCGCCCTTCCGATGGGTGGCCAGGAAGACGGTCACCATGTCGGCGTTACCGACATTCCTTACCTGTAATTAAATATATTATCTTAGTAATAATTTATCGGTTTTGCATTAAAATAATATTTTTAAAAGAGGAAGACATACCAGACGACGGAAATGTTCCGTCATCGGAATAGACCCACCGCACCACTTCGAGGCATGTTGCCTAGCCGCCTTGGCCTTCTCCGACTTCTCCTTGTACCTTGGCTCGTCGAATCGAGCCTTCATCGCATTCCACTGATCAGGGGTGATCCAACCTTGGATCGGCTTTCCGGCACGATCACGATCCTTCTGATCATTGATAGCGTCGCGGATCAGCTTGGCAGCGACGGCAGGAAACATCCCCTCGATAAGCTCGGCCCGGTACGGTGGATAGAAAAATATATCCTAGAAGAGCGTAAACCAAATATTTATCAGTTATATATAATATGCAAAAATTATATGATTCATGTTAAAAGCAAATATATTTTAACCTTGAAGCGCACAAACCAGAAGGCCTTCCTCTCGTCCGGAGCATCAGAGTAGTTAATCCAAGCACCACCATAATTATGCCTCAGCATATGGCCTAGACGTCTCTGTACCTCTGGGGGACGATATCTATATAAACATATTATATTCATAAAAAAAAGTTAATTTATGATAAAAACAGAAAGAAAAAAATTATAAACCAAAACACCTACTTTGTACCGTCGACCCAGATCTCCGTCCTCCTCTTCTCCGGAGGTGCGCACGCATCATCTGCATGATGCTGGTCGGCCGTCGCCGCAGCCTCCGCCATCTGCTCATCCGTCTCCATCGTCGTATCAGCAGCAGGAACGCTAGACGGACGAGCACTCTCAACAGGCCTGGAACTACTCGTCCCAGGAGATATGCCACGTGACGTCGTCCCAGCAGGCCCAGCTACTGTCCGATATGGAGGAGTAATTGGCGACGAGGATCCAGAGCCGGTACCAGTAGGAGGTACCGAAGGAAAACTCCGTCCTCTAGCAGTACCTGTAGGAAGTACCGGAGGATCATGACCTCGTCGTCCTCCTCGGAACGCTCCGCGACGACCTGCCATACCTGATAACAGCATATGATAATACAACAAATAATAGAGACTAGAAATATGAAAGTACAACAAATAATAGAGACTATAAATATGAAAGTACAACAAATAATAGAGACTAAAAATATGAAAGTACAACAAATAATAGAGACTAGAAATATGAAAGTACAACAAAGACAAGATAATAACCAAGACAACATATGATGATACATTCTACAATAAACATCTAAGTCCAGATAATATATTCTAGAAGAAACATCTAAGTTCAGATAAGTATATCTCTCTCAACCATCTTCAGAATAATCATCTTGTTCGTCTTCCTCGACCTCATCTTCCTCTTCCTCCTCATCTTCACTTTCATCTTCTCCTTCGTCGGCTTCGTCTTCCACTTCGGATAATTCTACATCTCCTACATTATGTGTCGTGTAATGCATAACTTCCGTGGAGTCCACATCGACAATATTAGTTACAAGAGGTAGCTCGTCCTTCTGGTAAGCTTTTTCGTCAACATCAAAAGTATCTCTAGCTTTAGTCTTGCATACTGCCCACCAGTCAGACTTCGTTGCTCCCCGTCTCGGATAAGCTGTGAAGTACATGAGCTGAGCCTGAGTTGCTAGGACAAACGGTTCGTAGCCTTGATATCTACGCTTGTAGTTTATATCCAGAAGACCATGCTTGTCAATTTTCCAACCTTGATTTTCAATCGGATCGAACCATTCACACTTGAACAACATGATCTTTGCAGGTTCTCTGCCATTTTTATATGACAACTCCACAATCTCTCGCAAGATGCCAAAGAAATCATTTCCTGGATCGACGTCTTTATAGTTCGAAGACTTGATACACAAACAACTATTTTTCGTGGAATCAAGATCCAGGAAGCTATCTCTGATCGGAGCATTTGTCGACTTGAACCGAAAGCCATTGACACAATAACTTGGCCATATTTTAACAAAAGTAATTGGTCCCTTGGCAAGAGTTCTAATTAATTCAATCTCGGATGAAATTAGACGATCGACCTGAATATCAAAGAAGCGATAATAAGTTATTTATTGCGCAGTTGCATTAGAAGAGACCAGTAATTACCGAGCTACTTACATATTCGCTCAACCAAGAAGGAAAATGACGTCTCATTTCTTATTCTAATGCTTCGTCTGTTAGGTAGGGTCTAACCAGCCTCAACTCATCATTATATGGGCTGGAAAACAATGAAGCAACCGCCGATTAGTACAATAATATTAGCTTATACTATTACATTGAGATGACGTAAACTCATCATCCTGAGTTACTTACCCCTCTAGCTTTTCCACTTCATCCTCGTCGCAATTGAGTAATACATAAAATTGAGCAGCCCTTAGCTCTTCGTCATTCAAATATCTCTTCTTCATTTTTCCCGAAGGCTTTCCGGACGCATTGAATACTTTCAGTATTCCATCATTAAATTCTTGATATCCGTCGTCGTTTCTCGGAGCCCTCGTTCTATTCGTAGCAACATGAGGTTTGAAATAGGAGGAGCAGAAATTTGTAATCTCCTCGAGAATATAGGCTTCACAAATAGAACCCTCGACCCGAGCCTTATTTTTCACCTTTCTTTTTAGGTGATTCAAATGTCGCTCGAACGGGTACATCCATCGATATTCGACGGGTCCACCAACACATGCCTCGTAGGAAAGATGAATCGGCAAATGCTCCATAGAGTCGAAGAATCCAGGAGGGAACACCCTCTCTAGCTTGCATAGTGTTATCGCAATGTCCTTCTCTTGCTTTTCTAGACGATCAACGAGCAATTTCTTAGAACAAAGGTCCCTGAAGAATATGTTAAGCTCCGTCAATGGATCCCAAACTGCCTGTGGTAAGAATTCTCGAAATGCAATCGGAATTAACCGCTCCATGAATACGTGACAATCATGGCTCTTCATACCTGTCAGTTTGTTCTCCTTGAGGTTGACGCATCTTCTCAAGTTCGAAACATACCCATCTGAAAATTTCAGACCTTGAATCCACCTACAAAACCTCACTTTATTCTCCTTCTCCAGTGAGAAAATTGCCTTAGGCTGCCTCAACTTTCCATTCCCGTCCTCTATCAAATGCAATGCATGACATCTACATATTTCTTCCAAGTCCAATCTAGCCTTTGGATTGTCTTTCGTCTTCCCCTTTACGTCCATTACAGTATTAATTATGTTGTCAAACACATTCTTCTCGATATGCATGACATCAAGGTTATGTCTAATCAGATTGGTGCTCCAATATGGAGGATCCCAGAATATACTCCTCTTCGTCCAGTTATGAGTGCGACCAAATTCGTCACACTTGTAGCCCGTAGCAGGCTGCTCAATAGCTCTTGGTAAATCTTTTACCTCTTCCCATATCGTGTATCCGGGCCACCTTGGCGGGAGATTAGCCTTCTCCACAACGCCAGCACGAAAAGCATTCATGTTCCTCCGGTACGGATGATCCTTCGGCAGGAATTGTTGATGACAATCGAAGAAGCACGATTTGCCTCCGTGTTTCAAACGGAAAGCCTTAGTGCTGTCCATGTAATACGGACATGAAAGACGACCATGCGTGCTCCATCCAGATAACATTCCATAGGCCGAAAAGTCGTTGATGGTCCACATAAGTGCTGCCCGCATCTGGAAATTTTGTTTTCTAGATACACCGTACATGTTGGAACCTACTTTCCACAGCTGATTCAACTCATCAATCAACGGTATAAATACACATCGATGTTCCTTTTCGGATTGTTCGGACCTGGGATAATAACGGTGAGAAACATATACGGAGTCTTCATGCACATCCAAGGCGGTAGATTGTACGGGGTGACGATCACAGGCCAACACGAATACTGGGATCCCGAAAGTCCGGGGTAAAACCGTCGGAGCAGAGACCCAATCTGACATTACGCGGATCAGAAGTAAAATCTGGATACTCTCGATCAAAGTGCTTCCATGCTTCTCCATCAGATGGGTGATCCAACACTCCTTCGGTATGTTTCCGCTTATGCCAACTCATGTTTTCTGCAGTTTCCTTCACCATAAACAACCGCTGCAACCGCGGCGTCAACGGCAAGTAGCGCATCGAAGAGGTAGGCTTCCTGGCACCGACAGACTTTCCTCTACCACATGCCTTGTAGCGATCGACACCACAAAATCTGCAGGCGTCTTCATCCTTGTCGTCTTTGTAGTACAACATGCACCCGTTGCGACAGGTATCAATTTTTTCGTATCCCATCCAGAGCGATCTAACCATCCTCTTAGACCGGTAGAAGTCTTTAGGCAACTTCGCACCCTCAGGCAATATTTCTATAAGCAACTCCATAAGACGGTTGTAGCAATCTTGCGACATGTTAAAATCGGACTTGATGCTCAACAATCTTGTAACCACCTCCAACGGTGAATGATCCTCACAACCAGGATATAATGGGGTCCTTGCATTCTCCAGCAATTCCATGAACTGTGCAGCATCGGGGTTCGGTGCCTCCTCGGGTGCATCATGATCATCCGGATCGAAACTAGGCCCGACCGCGTCGAAAACCATGTTCACCAACCCATCGTCGTAAGAAGCGTTGTTGTGGACATCCACATAAGGCTCGTACTCCGATGCTAAAGACACAAGTTCTCCGTGCTCACTCCACTGATAGTAATTCGGCGTGAAACCTTTCGAGTATAAATGATACGTGCCATCCTCTTCTGGATGATATTTCAAGTTGCGACATCTCACACACGGACACTTAATTTTGGTACCATCCATATACTGAGGGAACGCCTTGGCAAACTGCAGGAACTGGTGTACACCCTCTATGAATTCATCCCGCACACCGCACATGTCATCAGGATGACGGTTGTACATCCAAGTACGATTTCGCAGATAGTAATTCAGCTCCATAATTCTGTAAGATAGATACATCAAGGTAGTGAATGATATGCAAGTATCAAAGCTTTGAAATAGTAGCTCAATCGTGGGATAGAGTTAATTGGAGGAAGTTACTGGGGAAAGTGAAGACCGACATGAACTGATGACGCACGAAAATGAGGGTCTCAAAGCTGGAACAAGTCAAGTTGTGCTTTGAAAAAAGAACTCTTGCAATCTCTTTGTTCACAAAGCAAGCTATAAATAGAGAATACAGAACAAATAACGAGTTCGTAACTCAAGTATAGAGCATACAAGAGTCGTAAACTCGAGAGATGTTCTGCATTCGTTATATCTTGCTTTGTGCACAAAGAGCTTAACAAGAATAGAACATATCCAAACTTCAGAAATATTTGTAGATGTTTCAACAGCAAAAATTATCCCTCGGTATATATATATATATATATATATATATATATATATATATATATATATATATATATATATATATATATATATATATATATATATATATATAAGATTTAATTTTTTTAAGAAACAAAAACAAGGTTTTAGTCCCACCTTAACGACCTAAATCAAGAGAGAAGTGAATAACTTTAGTCCCCCATACGCTTCTTCAAGCCAAGAATCCTATAAAGACCTTTGGACCATTGCTTCCACACCTTACTTCCTCTTGCTTCTAAGTCACACATTCGTTGTTCTTTTTTTTAAAGGCAATACTATTACTATCCACTCCAAGATGGAAAGAAGTATGGTGTACTTCCATACATTCAACCTCCTAGTTATAATCACCAACAGTTATCTATGCATGTTTTCGAAACATGCTTTCATGGACGTTGACAGTTGGGAAGTACGTACACTCTAAAATAAGTGTGACACATGCAAGACAGTAATGGAACTTTGTAAGAGTGAGTAGGAGTTTGGTTGTTTTAGCCGAACCTAATTTTGTTAGTCTTTCATCCCTATTGAAAACATCTTAGTTTAAGTTAAATTTGGACTGAATCTATCATAAAAAAAATCAAATGATGTGATCAAGAATTGTCTTATGGAGGAAGATTGTCCAAGTCTGAAATCTTATCAACTAATTTTTGGGCGGATACAAAAGTTGACCTCGACAAGACTACAAGCCCCATTCGAAATTACCAATGTTAGAGAATCACTAGTGGGAAATGTCACCACGATAGATCCCACGAACTCACTCCACTTAATAACCAATAAATCCACCAAGAGAAAGGTTAGAGAAGATAAGTTATGCTAGAAAGCATACACTCAAATACATAATGTAGCTTTAACTTTGTTGCAAATGAGACCAAATATATGAAGGGTTATTTGTATGTTTCTAATTTAATGCTTAACAAATGATAACTAGCAAATCCAAATTAACGAATACTAAAAGTAGAATGTGTCGCATAATGTGTCGCATAATGAGACCAAATATATCTCCTTAGCTCATGCAATTACGAATACTAAAAGTAGAATGTGTCGCATAATGAGAATATATGACAGAATTAATATAGAATAATAGAGATAACACATCGGCTCCGTTCATAGAGGTAGCTAAGTCCCAAAAGTTGTTGGCAAATCCAAATTAATACGAAAATACACAAGTGTAAGTAGGAGATTAAGTGTACAGAGGTGAAATACATATATATGCATGCTTGGGGTGTCCACGTGTCCAACAAATGGACACAAAGTGTCCAAAATCTCAGGAATACAGTGTATCAGTGAACACATGGTCGTAATGTGTCTCCGTGTCCATTTTGGACATGAAAAACACCTCAATTAGGGTTAGGGTTTACCTTCAGTCTCCTCGCGGTGGTCTCCTCGCGGTGGTGGAGGAGGAGGAGGAGGAGGACAAGTTCGGTGGTGGAGGAGGAGGATCTCGCGGTGGAGGAGGAGAAAGGGCTCGCGGTGGAGGAGGAGGAGGGGCGTCGACCGGAGGCGAAGGAAAGGGGTTTGAGCGGCGCCGGAGGGAAGGGGTCGGGCTGTCGTCGAGGTCGGGGGAAGAGGGGCAGGAACAAAATATTTGGTGAGAGGGAGAAATAAAAAATTGAACCGTGGAAACCCTATTAGCAGAATTTAGCGACGTCCGTAAATAAGTCGCAAAGCGTCGACTTTCCTATAATATTCGGCGACACCATAAGCTTCGCGACGCTAAACGTCGCTGAACTAATAAAACTGGCGACGTTTTCCGACATATCAACGAAGTTGGTTTTTATTACACTAAAGGTAGTCGCAATATGTCGTTGTTTGTCTCTATCAGCGATGTATTGTGACGCTTACTATTGGCGTCGCTAATTCCAGAAATATTAGCGACGTTTTAAGTTGGCGTCGCTAATTTCGTCGCTGATATAACTTATTTTGGTAGTGGACATATTCAACAATCTAGACATGGAGGTTGGTATACTCAACATACTAATAAGCAAGATGAAACAAAATCAAGAAAAAAATAAGAAGTGAAACATAATCAAGTTCACAAGAGGTGCAACATAAGTGGTCTGCATTTATGATGCCACACACATTGGTAAGAATCAAAATTGAAACATCCCTCCTATTCATGTGTACATAGATAAAACTAACTAATGATATTCTGTCTTTATTTTTGGGAAACAGTCCATCGTTCGCCAAGCTCATAAGAAAGAGGTAAAAGACGGTGTCATTCAAACTTTCAAAACAGATGTCGAAGACCTAATCATGGGCTTACATGAAGACATAGAGTGGCTATTCATCCACTCTTTAATGAAGAAAAATTACAGTATACGCTCCTGACATTCAACTTCAGCTCGTACGAGTGGGGTACGAATCGGGCAAGGCAGATGCAGAATTCTTGAGGGTGGTCTTGGAGCCTATCATCAGGAGAAAAATTGAGATGATGAGGAAAAAATGCAAGGCGATGATGGAGTATGAGAGCACAAATACGATTTTTCATTCAAACTGTCCACAACAAAAAGGACCCAACTGCCTCTTGTATACGGCATATTTTATGAAGTGCTTGATGATTAATCCCTTTGATATACCAACAAGAGGAAATGACGATAAAATTCACAATAAGATTACAAAAGTTAGGTTGGCATGGGTTAAGAGGTTGCTTAAAAGTCCAAATGCAAATCGTGAACACATTATGAAAATGACAAAGTCCTAAGAACTTTATATTACATTGTTCTGTATATATGAAAATGCAGTTATATTCTTCTGTGTATGCGTCGTTTTGTTACATCTGCTGTCTTGTATTATAATGTTCTATATATATATCATTTTTGAATGACCATTATGTGTCAAGTTCACAATGAGGAATGACCATTATGTGCCAATCTCCGTGTTAATAACACGAAGAATGCCATTCTCCGTGTTAAATTACACGGGAATGGCCGTTCTCCGTGTTATTGAATACGGAGAATGGCCGTTCTTCGTGTTAAATAACATGGAGAATGTTCTTTGTCCGTGTACTTTAGAACGGAGAATGGCCATTCTCTATTGTACTTATAGGAGAATGAATATTCTTCGTGCTAAATAACACGGAGAATGGTCATTCCAGTTTTAAAACGCATGAGGATGGCCATTCTTCGTTTAATTTATTACGGTGAATGCCATTCTCCGTGTTAAGTAACACGGAGAACGGTCATTCTCCATATTAAAACGCATGAGAATGACAATTCTCTGTTTAAATAACACGGAGAATGCCATTCTCCGTGTTAAGTAAGACGGAGAATGCCATTCTTCGTGCTAAGTAACACGGAGAATGGTCATTTTAGTTTTAAAACGCATGAGGATGGTCATTCTCCGTGTTATTTAATACGAAAAATGTCATTCTCCGTATCATATAACACGGAGAATGGTCATTCCACGCATGATAGACCATTATCCATTTTAAATTACACGCAACGGACCTATTAAATAAGGAGTTTACGACAATTAATCCACCTGTAACAACTCTTAAATGCCACCTTCTTTATTGGAGGGGAAAGTTGAGTAGTTTACGGAATGGCATCCACCTGTAACGAACCTATTAAATGAGATTAATTATACTGACTATTAGGTTCATCTGCATTTATTGGACAATATATCATATAAAAAGGGCTTTCTTGAGGAGCAAACTCCATCATCTTCATAGCATTCCTATTATGCACTACCCTGACTTAGCTTTAAGAGGAGAATGGCCTGGCATCAGTTGGCTGTTGGCTGTGGATCTCTTTGTTCAAAGTAGTTATGTCCTTGTAGAAGAACACATAGTAGTGAATCTCGAGATACATTGGAACACCTTGTTCGAAACTGAACAACATCTTGGCAGTCCTCATGCTTTATCGAAAAGTTGGGGTCATGCTATGTTCTTCTCAGTAATGGCCTAGAATTCCGTTATGCCGGAAGAGCCACAGGTTGTGCTTTGTCCTGCTCATTCGGGCACTCGGGGTTGCGCATACAAGAAAGGAGGAATACGCTTCGATGGAGTTCAATCTTTTAGTATGTGCACCAAGAAGAATAAGGGTTGCACTTTTGTTAAGATTAACCCCATTCTAGACTTCTTTAGGCCTTTCTGAATTTGTAATAGATACTTTCTATAAGAACAATATGAGTCTTTGTAATAGATCCTTTGTAGAAGAACAATATGAGTCTTTCTGAATCTGTAATAGATCCTTTGAAAATATATTAATAAAAGAACTTCTTTCTATAACTTCTGTTTGAATTTTTTTTTTTTCTGTCTATATATTTTGTAACATCTGCGGTATCATCTATAATAAAATCACGGAGAATACGGCATTCACAGTGTTAAAACACATGAGAATGTTCATTCTCCGTGTTAAATTACACGGAGAATGTTCATTCTCCGTGTTAATCTAACACGGAGAATGTCATTTTCTGTTTTAATTACACTGATAATGTCATTCTCCGTTTACTTAACCACGGAGAATGTCATTCTCCGTGTTGAATTAAACGGAGAATGTTATTTACAGTGTTATAACGCATGAGAATGTTCATTCTCTGTGTAAGTTAAAACGGAGAATGGATTTTTCAGTGTTAAAACGAATGAGAATTCTATTCTCTGTGTAATTTAAAACGGAGAATCTCATTCTCCGGAGAATCTCATTCTCCGTCTTGAATTACACGGAGAATGGATTCCCTGTGTTAAAATGAATGAGAATTCTATTCTCCGTGTAATTTGAAACGGAGAATCTCATTCTCCGTCTTGAATTACACGGAGAATAGCATTTCCTGTGTTAAAACGAATGAGAATTTTATTCTTCGTATAATTTGAAACGGAGAATTGCATTCTCCGTATTAATCTAACACGGAGAATGGATTTTCCAGTTAAAATGAATGTGAATTCTATTCTTCGTGTAATTTGAAACGGAGAATCTCATTCTCCGTCTTGAATTACACGGAGAATGAATTTCCTGTGTTAAAACGAATGAGAATGATATTCTCCGTGTAATTTGAAACAAAAAATTCCATTCTCCGTGTTATCTAGCACGGAGAATTGCATTCTAAGTGTTAAAATGCATGGAAATGTTCATTCCCCGTGTAATTTAAAATGGAGAATGTTATTCTCCGTGTCGAACTACACGGAGAATGACATTCTTATTGTTAGAACGAATGAGAATGTTATTCTCTGTGTAATTTGAAACAGAGAATGGCATTCTCCGTGTAAGAATGACGGAGAATGGCCATTATGCATTCAAAAACTGTGAAACATTAGATATAACAGACTTCAAAATAGCACCATTGATATCAAAATTATAAGAAATGTATTAAAAAAATTTATATAAAAGGAAGAATATATGTATATGTATTAACGAGGGGGCGCTGCCTCCTCGACCACCTTAGAAGCACGTGGGGGAAGAGGGCAAGTGCTGCGATTGTGATTACCTAATTCAAAACAATTATGGCACCTCATCTTCCTATTCTCTTTTCCCTTATTTTCATAATTGCTCTTATAACAGTCGGCCTTTGGTCGGCCGGGACCCCGTTTCGGAACATGGGGTAGGACCAAATCAGTTGAATTATTTTTAAACTGTTTTCCAGAATCTGGAACTGGACGAATAACACATGAATATAGCTTCTGGTAGAAATCTGATGTCCAATACTGCTCCACAAAATCGTAAACGGATTTTCCTGAACCAAATCTGATGCATTGGATTGCATGGCTGCATGGGAATCCATATACCTTCCATCTACGACAACTACAATGTCAATCAAGAAGATTCACCAAGTGGGAGGAAATATCTGCCATCACCTCAAATTCGAAATCACCAGACCGATATACCCTATAAGACATACCATCATCTATAAGCTGCTTCAGCATATTCTCGGCGTATGGAGTCAATATGTTATTAAAATTATTTGCATCCTTGTGGCGATCCGAAATCATCTTCATCATCTTCACTCGGATTACATTTACAAGTGCTGAAATAGGCATTTTTTTCTCAGCCTTTATCCATGAATTGAATGACTCTACACAACTAGAAGCAACCTCGCCGTATCTACATCCCGGAAAGAATGCATTTGACCAATTTTCAGGCTTTTGTTTATCCATCTATTTCACAACATGCATAACCATAATTTAGATCATAAATCTTATTAATTGCTTGTTTATACCCACCTTTATACAGGGAAAAAAAAGTAATTAATAAAGATGGAAATCAAGAAACAAGCACATGAAAAAATAGGGGCCATTCTCCGTTTAATTTAACACGGAGAATGTCATTCTCCGTGTATTTTTAAACGAAGAATGACACGGAGGGTGATAATGAAAGTATTAAAACGCATGAGAACGAACATTCTCCGTTCTAGGCAACATGGAGAATACTATTCTCCGTGCTATTTACACGGAGAATGTTCATTCTACTTGTTAAATAAAGAAGAATGCACAGAAAAGCTGCATATAACTGTCTCATTTGCACACTTGGAGTTAGAACATATACTGCTTGCCTCCAAGCTTCAAGTACATGTGGATACACTCTTTCATTTCCTTTCTCCTTCAGTAGTATGTTATTCTTCATGTGATAATAGCAACAGCTATGGTAAGTAGTGGGGAACACTTTGGGAACTTCAGAAACTAAACCGGTGCCTTGATCTGAAAGAAAAAAGATACGCCTACTACATCCAACAACATTCTTGAGATTTTTAAGGAATCATTCCCAATTGTCGCCATCTTCGCCCGAGACTATACCGTAGGCAATAGGGTAGAACTGTTGGTTACCATTCTTCGTTGTAGCAGACATCAAACACCCTCTAAACCTCCCTGTAAGGAAAGTCGCATCCAAATATAGCATCGGGCGACAATATTGAAAGCCTTCGACGCAAGCCCCATATGAAAGAAAAAGTCGCTGAAACCTCATTGACGTATCATCTTTCTGAAAGTCGATAACGGAACCAATATTGGTTTCCTTTACCTTGTCGACATACTAACACAAGTCGTTGTAAACTCTAACATCATCTTCGTACATTTCTTGGTGCACCAACCTAATGCCATGGTATGCCTGCCCATAGGTAAGAGATAAACCGTAGTCAACCTTGAATTCATCAATAACTGATTTTGTCGACTTTTTAGGATCCATCCGAACAATGTCACTAACCAAACTTTTCACAAACTTTGTTGGAACAACTAGATTATCTTTATCCATATAGCCAGCTCCACAATTGTGTTCTCCCACATACCTCTTCACGTCAAAAATTTGATTATCTTTTGAAATAGATGTAGCATGGAAGCTCCACAAACAAGCATGGGTCTTGTAATTCTTGCAGCAAACAGTGTACCTCCCCGGCTCAGATTTTAAAATATGGAATGGATGACGAGATTCAAAACATACCATTTTAACAGCGTGCCTAACTTCTTCAACACCATTTAGGAAAATCTGACCAACGCCTGTAATTGATCCAGGCCACATTCGATTTCTTTTTCTTTACTGTCTCAATTGAGCCCTCATAAAATTCTACTACTCGTTTGTCCTTTACAGTAAGAGAACATCTACTACTCAAGGAACTAGAAGAGGAAGACGAAGGTCCCATAGGAATGCTTTGACAAGGAAAAGATGTCGATGAAGAACATGGAGGGTATACTTGCTCCACAAATAAATCAAAGCTCACGTCATGGGTACCATTGAAACCCCCAACCAAGACCGAAGCCAAAAATCACTGTCAATGTACAGTTCAGTCCCATCAGAATGCAAAAACTTGAAACGAAAGGAAAGTGGATCCAAAGAAGTCCATCGATCGCATACTTGATGCTTTAAAAATTCCATGGTACTTTCATGTGTGACACGGCAGGAAACTATGTCTCTCTTAAAACAAAGATTAACTAAACAGCTTGAATCCATTCTCCCCTGATAACATAAAAACAGAAGAGATCACAAAATAGGACAACACATTTCTGATCATTCTCCGTCTAAAACTAACGGAGAATAACTATTTTTCGGTTAAAACTAACGGAGAATGATCATTCTCCGTCTAAAACTAATGGAGAATGATCATTCTCAATGGAAATGGTCATTCTCCGGCCAATACTAACGGAGAATGGTCATTCTCCGTCAAATTATAACGGAGAATTCTCTTTCTCTGTGACAATTGACCATTCTCCGTCATATTAGCCGTCATATTCGCACAAAAATAACGAGATTAAAGATCTCTATAATTGTTACTCAGTTAATAATCTTCATAACAAATTCAAATTCAGCAAAAAATTTGCGACTGGACGAAGATGATGAATGAATTTCTACATATCTAAACTCTCACCTTGTTTTAAGATCTATAAAAAGACAAGAAGATGATCTTCTCTCCACAATTGACCTAATAGTCGAAAAACTTCAAATCACTCCACGAAGAAGATGATGATGATGATGATGATGAGCGATGATCGAAGTTCGACTGAAGAAAATCACAGTGAACAACGAACGATATTTGCGATCTCTGCTGAAGATGAGAACAATAGAATTCAGATCTCTCGTGAAGAAGAAGAATAATAAAATCGCAATCCAAATCTGAGTTTGTGAAATCAAAATCATATATATATATGACCAAATTTGCGCGAAGGGGTATTTTTGGAACTATAAAAATGACAATAGAGAATCTAAAGGGAATCTTAGAATATTTAACGTGAAAATATATAATTCTGGACATTTCATAAAACCCACCCTGCGGGTGGGTTTTTCATAAAAACCAACCCCGAAATTAGGTTTCACAGCAATTTCCAGTATATATATTGAAGCACATAGTCACCCACCTAGTCATTTTTGTACTAAAATTATTTATATATACACACCTAAACATTTGCCCTACAAAATATAAAGTAAGGACAAGAAGGTAAATTCACCTGTTCTCTCTAAGGTTGCTGTCGTTATTGCCTATCACTACGAAGGAAAATTAAACACTTCCTATAGGAGAGGCCGAGCTCCTATTCCTTCCTAGAGTTGCTCCTGCTGCTTGACCGAGTGGTCGCAGACGTCAGCCAAGGGGTCCCTCTGAAGGACGACTGCTCGTCGGTGAAGAAGCCGCATGGCTCCTCGCCGTCGTACGGCGTAGACTGCAACTTCTGTGCGTTGCATAGAAGTGCATTTGCGCTCGCGAGGGGAAGGAGACGGACCAACAGTAAATTGGGGTTTGGTGGGTCGGGTCGGGTTAACGGATCTGGGTTTGGGTTTGTCGTCGTCCGACCCGGGCCCGCTGCTAAAGACTTGCGGGCTTAGGCTGGGCTTGGGATTTCTTAATGCTTAGGAACGAAAGGGAACAGAGAAAAAGAAAAAGAAAGGAAAAGTGTAGGTTAATGCCTAAGGTTGTTAGTACCAAGGGGGCTTAGCCTGCTTAAGGGAAATTTAGGGTTTTAGAGAGGTTATGTGGGCTGGGCTTAACACACAGGAAGAGTAAAAAAAGAGTAAAATGTATGCATATACATGCACATATACTTGGCTTTACTAAAATGGTGGGCTTCAATGGGCCAGGATTTTGAAGTTGGGTTGAGGCTTGGGCCTACCAATATATCTATATATACCATATTAACATTATATGATTATATATATACTTTAGCGAGACTTTGGGGACATTTACCAATAATAGCAATATTACCAATCGTGATAATTATTACATGGGCTGACTGGTAATTAGGAACAAAAGTTTGGGCTAGGCTAGTATAATCAATAGGGTGGAAATCATCTATGGACTTCAAGGTGTAGTTGGAATAGGAACAGCCTACTAAAAATATTTATAGCATATATTTAGAATTATAAATAAAAAAATGCTCAACACATTATGTATTTAACTTATATTATTATTGAGACTGCGGGTTTACATTAGGCCAAATATTTTTCATGCAGTTAGTATTGTTAGCTAGTTCGTTTCTGCTCCTCGACCATCTCATTATGGTGCCTTACCCTGAATTTTCCGATATCTTTCTTTTTCAAGCTTGATGTATAAACAAAATGATAATTGTTTATTTATGTATATAGATGGTTCTCCATTTTGATAATAATATGCTAAAGCTGAAATAAAAAAGAAGAAAGAAACTAAATAAAATAGAAAAAGAAGAAGAAAAATAATTACAATCATTGTTCTGTAACACTTTGTAACATCTTTCGTTGTTCTATTGTTATACGATAGTGAAGAAAGTTGCAAGAAATAGAAAAGAGAAGATAGTTTTTGATCCAGAAATTATACAAGTTCAGTACCGACTATTTGAGAGGTTATAATTATATTGAACAAAAAATTTATAAATTTTATAATATAACAATTTCAGAAAACGTAAGTTGATGCGTCCCTGGCAACAACTTGCGAATGAGACAGTCATCAAACAATAGGAAAGGAATTGCACCTTCACTTTGGCTAAGGTTTAGAGGTTCTAGCTTGAACGTAACTCAGTCATAAATATGTAGACCAACTGTTTATTTTATGTATGACATATAAATTAATATTCTACTAGCTATAATATTAGTTAATTTACTGACAAATTATTTAAAAAATATAACTAAGTATTTAAATATTTTATACGATTTATTTATAAATAAATAGTCTAACTCAAATGATTAAGATATGAGGTAATTTTTTTGGTTATTTAAGTTCAAATCCTAAATTTAATAATTTTTATAATAAATTAATATTTAATTATTTTTAATATTTATTTGTACCGTGCATTTGTTTGTACGTGAACATTACTAGTTGTACTGCAAAGCCGGGAGCAATTCCAAATCCTTTGCTAAGACCCATCTTTTCTTAATTTTTAATTTTATTGCAAGTAGATGAGAGAGAAAGAGAGTCTCCAATGTGCACAGATTAGATTAGAATCACTCACATCTGACTACACTAATTATATGACACTTCCAAAAAGTTGTTAACCAGCTGACCTCCCTGGAGTTCAAATGTGGATTTGGATCCTCTGCTCAGAGAAGTCGGCGTCCCACGAGGTGTTTTTATTTTCTAACAAATTCAGAGTGAAAATTTTATTCTTATATTGGTGTATGCTATCAAAATTATTTTCAAAAATTGCAAATATTCGGATAAATTATTTACCCAAAATCATATCCCTTAAATTGGTGGTTATATTTTGTTGTCTGGGCAAAATAACTTTTTTTTTAGAAAATTTAATTACGGAAAATTGTTATTTCCGGAATTATAGAATTTCCTACATTCCGCGTACCCATCAGCTGACGGCCCCTTGGATTTATTGAAGAAAGTAACAGTTTCCGATTATTTTTGAACAGATAATCCCATCCGAGCATATTAATATGAAGGCTGAAATTTCTGCATACTTCTCTTTAGAGCATCATTAGTAGTTGGGACTCTCCAATGCAATTTGGAGCCCACAATTTCAAAAAAAAGGTAAATGTAGAATGGGTTGGATTTGTATGAGAATAGTAAGAAATAATAAAGTGAGCGCCGGTCCCAAAAATTGTGTGGTCAAAATTTAATGTAGGAAAAAAATAATATAAAGTTTAGAATATAGAAAGTTGGGCTCCAAATTGGAACTTACTATTCTACAAAACGATTTCTACAATCTAGAATCTAGAAATTGGGAGGCCCAACCCTTAGCACCCATGGATGGGTTGGGACCGAAATTGTAGAAATTGGGACTAGGAATGAGACTTATTATTCTACAAAATGAGCTCCTACATTCTAAATCTAGAATCTAGAAAATGGGATGGGCCTTACTAATGATGCTCTTATAGGGGCTATGAGAAGATCACCAATCCAAACCACCACAAGGCCACGAGCTAGTCCAGGACAAAGGCTTCTGCAGGTTCCCTTTGAACTCTCCTTAATCTGTCACTACCATCCATTTCCAATCTTCAACTGGTCCTTATTCTACTGGCTCAACATCTAGATGCATATGCCAAAAACATTTATTTTCTGACCCCGTGTATTCTTTTCAAAGTTGATGACACGTTGGCAAAATTAAGACCCAACTCAACTCAACTGGTTCTTGTGATCAACAAGGAGAGGTATAACTTTCCTGTATACGTGAACGGTCTCGGAATCGAATCGTGGAGGATGTGTGTATGTAAAATTAGAGATATTGAATTCAAATAACATGCAACGTAGCGTGTACAAAAGTCTTCGTATGTAAAGCCCAATAGCAAAAAAAGAATAAAAAAAAAAAACCCAACAGATCATACTATTTTGAGAGAAGCATATTCAATTGCAATTACCATTTTTAGGTAATGCTCTCGAATCTAAATTAATTTGTTTCAAATATATACTCAAGCGTGATCACTATAGGATCTGAACTAATAGGTGCCATCCTTCAGAAAGAATTTCTGCAGGTTAAATTGCCTACACCTGAAAGAGGAAACCGCCTAAACATGGAAAATTACCAGACTTTGTTTCTTTTAAAAAGTGATAGATGCCATCCTTCAGGAAGAATTTGTGT
Source organism: Iris pallida (assembly GCA_029216955.1). NCBI lineage: Eukaryota > Viridiplantae > Streptophyta > Magnoliopsida > Asparagales > Iridaceae > Iris > Iris pallida. Next base: position 4,363,008 of record JANAVB010009596.1, read on the forward strand.
AGGTTAAACTGTTCTTGGATATGCAGAATTTATGTTAAAAGTCAATTATACATGCATGAACTCCAAATATGAAACCCATAATAAAATTGAATTTTTCAAGTAAAAATGATCCTTAGCATTGCTGGATCTTAATCTCACAACTCATTTCATGAATCTATCAACAGAATAAATGATAAAAGGTTCTAAAGTGGAAGCTATTCTTGAATGAAACAGGTCCAAAGACGCTTGCAACTACGGATAGAGGCCCAGGGAAAATATTTGCAATCTGTGCTCGAGAAGACCTAGGAGACAGTTTATGATATAATAGACCATGTCGCACCAATATAATTAGCAATTGCATATAAAAGAAACTCATGTCATGTATCAACAACTATTTATTTTAGATATTAGTGCATATAGAATATTTCAACCCTAGATATTGGCATCGGTCAATACTGATACAATAGAGATGATATATACCAATTTGGCATGTCATGATCCAATATCAACCGCTACGATTACCGACATTGGGGTCCCTTAATTTCCTGGTCGATACGACATGAAGTTTTGGCATAAGAAAGAATGAATTGTACCACGATAACCATAAGGCGGTTGCACTTGACTCGTAGAAGATGAAGAACCACGAGGATCATTTAATTAGAAAACTGAAGTAAAAAATCATTAGAGCACATTACATCCACGTAGAAGTATTTCATGTACATAAAAAGGGGTAGCCATGGATTCACATTTAACTCATACAATAAAAGGTTGCATGTAAATAAGTTAAGGGAAACTTACATCGTAGCCGACCAAATTTGTTAATGCCCCTGCAAAAAAAAAGCTGAAAATCATAAACCAACAACCACATACATACACACACAGAGATGAGGGTCTGCACACGTTTTAGTTTTTATAAAATCGTTATAAATAGTCTCTATCCACCTGCAACTGTTTCAAATCTCAATCTAATAAATAACATTTCCTATAGCTCAACTCTAAGGACATTCTTCCTTATAGCTCAACTCTAAGGACATTCTTCCTTCCAACGCTTCCACCGTATCCATTTCCAATCTTCGTTGGTATTGAAAAAAACATGAAATATGGCAAGAAATAGGGGTTGTCGCACAATATTTATGAAGAAATAGAAGAAGAAAAAGTTAATTGGATACATATAACGAGTTTGCATGAAATAGAGAAGGTGTTATTAGCATCATTTCGAATGCAGGGGGTATTTTGCTCCAGATTTGGGCTGCTCGCTACCATGTGGTGTGTTAGAGAGAGAGGTCCAGTTTTTGCTACTATTTCAATCCATTGTGCTTGGTGCGCGTCGCCATAGTGGCGCCTCTCATTCTCAATGTGCATTTCCACTGGGGAAGGTGTGTTTTATTTCCTATTCTAACCTGCCTACAATTGTTTTTAGCAAAGCCTGGTAATTATATATGTTCGGTAATAAATACCTGGTAACTTAGTAAGAACCATTAGATACAATTACAAATTCGAAAGCTCAGAGTTCTTGAGAACTTCCGGTTAGGCAATTGACCACCATCATGAATATTACTCAGACATATTTTTCTTCATAGGAATTCGACATAAAATAGATAACACCAGCTAACTAACATGAAATTTGTACCTTTGATTAATGATAGTTCTCGACTTCAAGCTCTTGAGGTCCGAAAAATTGCAACTTCTCCCGAAACATTGGGTTTGCGTCGATGAGCTTCTTGAGCTTGGCTGCTTGGTCATCATGATGCCTCTTGCCGACTTTATGTCCATATAGTTAGAAATCTCCTCATTTTCCCATGAGAAACCTAGCACTTTCAGAAAAATCCATAACCTACCACTCAAAAACCCTTTCTAGAAAATAAAACCAAAAAATACCTAAAATTCTCCAGCGTGAGCAACTGTGAGATATCCTTGAATAAATCCTCTGAGAAAACATAAAAATTCTTCACCAAGATATCCAATACTTTCTACCGATCGTGCCTATAAACGAAGAACCCCAAAAAATTCAACATCCAAACCCTAAAATTATCAACATCCGATCGTGCCTCTTGCCGACTTTATGTCCAAAATAATTCCAATGCCAAAAAAAAAATACAAAAATGATAATAACAACAAAATAAAAATTGGGGAGTGCTCACAATTTATTGGCCTGCTCTGGAGCTCGGGCGTAGCCGAAGTGGAAGCAGTCATAGTTCCCGTGGGCGTAGACCCTCATCGGCCTTCCATCCGCCGGATCCTCCGCCGCCCCCGCCGTCGTCGTACGATCGGCAGTGGTCTCTCGAGCGTCCTTCCTTAGCGTTCGTGTCATTTATCGGTCGGATCAGAAGGGATCTCGTGATCGATCTCGCAGACGTGGATGGTTAGGGTTTATGGAGGGTTAGGGTTTGTGATTCTCTTGTCTGCGGAAGAGGGGGAGAGAAAGAGAGAGAGAGAGAGAGAGAGAGAGAGAGAGAGAGAGAGGGGGGTGGATTTTGGATGGGGGATCCAAAAATTTCGAGCAGAGTGAAAAGAAGAGAGCGGGCGACCTCCAAAAATTTCGAGCTGAATGAAGAGAGAGCGGGCCTCGAGGATGATATCGAGTTTTTTTTTTGGGTTAGGGGCGGGGAGAATGAAAATTTTAAAACTTTTTATAATGTTTATGTAATTAAGTGTTATAAAAGTTTGCACTTTATATCATGTTTCTTTTAAAAAATGTTATGATAAGCCAAAAATCTTCCATACCCGTCATATTATGTGCTGTTGCAGAAATTCTATAACGCTTATAACTGAACCATTGTAATAACCTCTTTTCAAACGTTATAACATAGTCTTTTTCTTGTAGTGATGGCTTAGATGACTGTTGTCCAACATACTATGAGCAGGGGGTATGCGAGGAATGCATCCAGGTGCCTTAGGGGGATCATACTTAGTGGAGAGTGCCCTAATAGTGGCTTGGAGTTTTAGTATTTCATATTGTATCGGATTGTTCCGATGTGGGATTGAGTTCTATTATTATTTCAGGATATGTACTATTGTCTTAAGACATCTAGACTCATGTATGCAATGACTCTTGCTATTATTTCAGTTTCATCTTCATTATCTTCTATTCAAATATCGTGCTTTATCTTCCTTTAGATTTTGTGATTGAATTATATATTTCATGTCACATTATTCCTCCGTGCGGAGATGACAGGTTTATATTTCATATTGTTAGATGTTAGATATTGTAGACAACCTACAGCGTTCTACCGTCGATACTGTGGCGTAGGCTGGACGTACCCACGTCTTCGTGTCCCTAAACCGGGTGCGGGTCGTGACCCTAGCTGAAGTTAGAATTACTTCACATGATGAAGAATCTTATCAATCGACTTTATATGTAAAGTCGCTCTACATACTAGTGATGGCGGACGTTACATCAATTCGAGATTATATCTCAAAATTTAATCAAATTATTTCTGATTTGAAGGACGTTGACATACATGAAGATGATGATCGTTTGGCACTAATCCTACTATTTTCTTTGCCCGATTTTTAGAAGAATCTCATTCAAATATTAATATACGTAAAAGACTCAATTTACGTAAAAGAGGCTATGAGTGCCTTATTGTTGAATAGGGGTCGACAGAGGTTGGCTTCTAATGGTGGAGACCAAGCACAAGGTTTGTTGGCAAGAGGAAGGACAAACGATAGAACGTCTTCTAGCAAATGGTCAAGATCCAATTCCAAGACACCTATTGAAAATGTGAAGTGCTTCAACTGTAATAAGAAATGAAATTATGCAAATAAGTGTCCTCGTCTAAAGAAGAACAAGAAAAAGATGAATAAGATAGAGAGACAAGTTGATGAAGAAATTTGTGCTTCAGAAGCCGACAATGACGGGGTCTATTTTTCTGTGGCACATAACAACATGAGTGACCGTTGGATTCTTGATTCTGGATGTTCGTACCATATGTGTCCAAAAAGGAAGTGTTTTTCTTCCTACAAGGCCACAAATAGTGGTTTTGTGTTGATAGAAAACAATAACGCAAGTCGAGCTGTTGGAATTGAGTCTATCAATGTGAAGATGCATGATGGAATTGTGCGAACTTTGTCCGATGTCAGACATGTTCTCGACCTTATAAAAATCTTATTTCTCTTGGTACGCTTGACTCAAATGGTAACAAGTTCTTTGTTGAGGGTAGAGTCTTATGGGTTATGCGTGGTTCTTTGGTAGTGATGAAAGGTTACCGATATGGTAACCATTACATCTTATTGGAAAGTATTATAACTGGGACTTTAGCTGTCAGTAAATATGATTCGTCTGATAGCACGTCTTTGGCATATGCGGCTTGAATGAGAAAGGCCTATCCTTACTGAGGAAACATTGGTTACTAAAGAACTTGAAGAAGCTATGTATGGATTTCTGTGAGCATTGTGTTTATTGCAAGCAACACAAGGTGGCCTTCAGTACAAGCAAGTAGAAGACGAGAGGTATTCTTGACTATGTGCATACATATGTATGGGGACCTAGCAGGATTCCTTTCAAAAATGGAGCAAGGTACTATATATTGATGATTATACACCTTATGTTTGGTTGTATTTCATCAAAGCCAAGGATAAAGTGTTCAAAAAGTTAAAGCAGTAGAAAGTGATGGTGGAGAACAAAACGGTCAGAAAGGTAAATGCATTGAGGTCTGATAATGGTACTGAATATACATATGGACCTTTTAAAGATTTTTATGCTCAAGAAGATATCATGCGATGTTGGAAAGTCAGGAACTTGCCGCAACAGAATGGTTTAACAGAGAGGATGAACCAAACCATGTTTGAGAAAGCAAGATATATGCTCTCTAATGCTAGTTTATGAAAGAATGGGGGTGGATGCTATACACATGGTACGGTACTTGGTTAATAGATCACCAACTCCGTCTATCTGTAAGAATCTATATAAGAAGATGACTGACAAACCAGTAGATTATAATACTTTGCACACGTTTGGATGCAAAGCTTACTATTATGTTAATGAGGATAAGTTGGATTCGAGAGCCAAGAAAGCCATTTTCTTAGGATATACACAAGGAGTGAAGGGATATCATTTGTACTGCCTGGAGAATAGGAAGTTCTTGATCAACATACATGTCACTTTCGGTGAGTCTTCAATGTTGGCTTCAAGCAAGAAGAGTGATATCGATCAGGATGGTGGTGTATATCTAGCAAATCTCAAACTGTTGAGATTGATTCGTCCAAGGATGCATTAGATGAGGTGGAGAGTTATAACGATGTTCATCAAGCCCACAAGAACAAAAACCAAAGGAAGAGAAGCACCAGTAACAAGATTCTTTAGCCACCACTAGGCCAAAGAGACTGGTCAAGCCATGCACATATATGGATTTGATGAACATATAAAGCACTAAATCGGGCAGATACGTCACTAAATCGAATTGGCGACGTAATTAGTGACGTTTCGACGTAGTCGTGATTTACCTAGTCGCTAAACACCAAAACGTCGTAATACGTCACTATTGCGACGACAATTAGCGACGAAGATGCGTCGCTGATATAGCGACGTACAGCGACTGCCTTTACCGACGTCAACTAGCGACATTTTTGCGACACTCATTACAGCCATGCTGACCTGGCATATCAGGACATTAGCGACGTTCTGCGACATCGGTACGTCGCTATATTATCGACACATAGCGACGTATTGGTGACGTCTATAGCTGAATGCCAGTCAGTAAGGTAGCGACGTTTAGCGACGGTCAGCGACGTGATGACACATATTTAGCGACATTTTGATACTTATTTAGCAACGTTCCTTTTCGTCACTGGACGTCGCTAAACGTCGCTGAACATCGCTAAATTTGGAAAAGAATAAAAAAAAATACAGCATTTGCAGCAGCACCTACAGCAGCATTTGCAGCAGCATTTACTGGCCAATGCAAGCCCTGGAGCAACCCTCCGTAGCATTCCCTGGGTTCGCCGACCCCTTCGGTGGAACACTCAACACCGACTGATCAGGAGGAGCATCACGAACACAAAGTATCAAACAATATGAAACACATATAAAACACAATCACGAACACATATGAAACACAATCACATCACTCAATACAGATATATGAAAACATTTTAACAACAATATCAAATAATATGAAACACAATAACAATGTATATAGAAACACATAAAAGACCCAACAATGGGCCATCGCACAACAATATGTCGACTACGGCTGATCAGGAGGAGCATCACCGCTCCTGGAAAGAAGGTAAGCATACTGCTCCGGTGTAAGAACCACCGACGATGATGAAGGAGAAGGTAATGTAACCACTGTAGAAGGAGGAAGTGTAACCGCTGGAGATGGGTGCGTCCGCGTCTCCTCTAGGGCTAGCAGTCTGGCGCTGCATTGCTCCATGCAAGCCGCTATCCTAGTAACGGTGCCGTGAATGGACTCATGCGCTTCCTGTACGTCCCTTACGGTGCGCTCGAGCTCGTCAAAGCATGCGATGAATGACGCAGCGTCCCCTTGCGCCTGAGACCCTGGCTGCTCAGAAATCCTCCTCAGCATATCGTCGTACAGCTCAGCAATCTGGCGGGCAATGGTATCCTCGACTCGGGCCGACTCGGCCTGTGAGGGCTGTGAATGCGCACTGGCAGAGGGAGCCCTGGATGCCTGCGTCTCAACAAATGTGCCGTAGGACCCCGTATCGTAGTACGTACCCCTATGAAGACCACCAACGGCGGTCTTCCAGAGCTCATCCTCCGACTGAGGCGGAGAGAGTTGCGATGTACCAACCCCTCCCTCCGCAGGTGCAGTAGCACTCGTACGCTCACGTTGCCTAATAAACTCGTCCTAGAAAATTGGACATCTCTATAAATTAGTACTTACCTAAATTAGCCTAATAAATGTCTAAAGTATTTAATTATTATTAACTATATGGTTATCTGTATATTCTTCAAGTTATGTTAAAATTAACGAAATCTAAATTAGTACTTACATAGCTTTGAGTAGGCCGCTCGTCGATGAGCTTCCCGCCTTTCCGATGGGTGGCCAGGAAGGCGGTCACCATGTTTGCGTCCTCACCCCTCTGTACCTACATGTTTATTATATTTTATTCTTTATTAAAATAGAAAATTTTGTTTTCTACTATCAATAAAATCTTATATATTACAATAAATTATATACTAGACGACGAAAATGCTCCGTCATAGGAATCGATCCACCAAACCACGTTCCGGCCCTCATCCTAGCCGCCTTCGCCTTCTCTGACCGTTCTCTGTACCGGGGCTCCTCAAATTGAGCCCTCATTGCGGTCCACTGGTCAGGCGTGATCCAACCAGCAATTGGCTTTCTGGAGCGCTAACGAGCTTTCTGATCGTCAACTACATCACGGATCAGCTTGGCGGCGACGGCAGAAAACTGCCTCTCAATCTGCTCGGCCCGGTATGGTGGATAAAAATAGGTCCTCTACAAGGATTACAAATTAAAATAATAAGTTCTAAAAAAATGCTTAAAATTACATTAATCCTACTAAATTAACTATCTTTAATTACCTTAAAGTGGACAAACCAGAATACCTTCCTCTCTTCCGAGGCATCAGAGTAGTTGACCCACGGACCCCCATAGTTGGACCTCAGAAAGGAGCCCAACGCTCTCTGTACCGACGAAGGACGATATCTGTATACAACGATAATTATATATATATATATATATATATATATATATATATATATATATATATATATATATATATATATATATATATAAAATATGTCTATATTTATTTAACTTACTTCGTAGGACCGTCGACCCAAATCTCCATCCTCATCTCGTCCTGAGGTGCGCATGGAGGGTCGCTCTGGTATGGATCCGCACGGACGGGAGTAGGGTCTACCTTCTCCACCTGCTCCCCACCTGTTGGCACAGTTTATTTTGAGTAATTAACAGCATCTTCGTAGTTTAGTCTTTTGCTCTTCAGATTCTTATTCTCTCAGACGATCAAGGACTCTCTGTGTTCTTCCTTGAAGACTGTGGCGTTCACCGGCATTCCCTGCATAAAGTCGGCGTCTTCATACTTAGTGTTTTCGAGTCTGTACTGGTCTAAGTTTTCTGTAAACACTAAAGGATGGATGATAACTAAAAGCACAAATCGAAAATCAAATCATTCAGAGCGGCATACCGGCGGTATGCTCCGGCATACCGGCGGTATACCGTTTTCGTATCCAGAAAAGGTTCTGTGACAAAAAGCGGCATACCGTCGGCATGCTACGGCATACCGGCGGCATACCGCTTCTGGACATCAGAAAGTTGCTGTCTCGAAAAGTCGGCATACCGACGGTATGCTCCGGCATACCGGCGGCATGCCGTTTTTAGCAACACAAAAGTTGCTGTATCTTTTTGTCGGCATACCGGCGGTATGCTACGGCATACCGGCGGCATGCCGTTTCTAGCAACTCCAAAACCTTCTGTGACTTTTGTCGGTATACCGGCGGTATGTCCCGGCATACCGGCGGTATACCGGATTTCGAATATTCAATTTTCGATTTGATCTGATGTGCATTAATGACCGCATTTAATGCTCTTGAACGGTCATATTTATGACCGTTACTATTGGGCCGGCATACCGGCGGTATGCCGCGGCATACCGACGGCATGCCGTTCTGCGTGCATTCAGAGCATTAAATGCCTCCCACTCTTGGTTGTCTTATAAAAGGAAGCTCTCTCTCTCTTGAGCTTCTTTACCAACTCCTTCATAAATTTTCCAACAACCAAGAGCTCCACCATTAATACTCTCCCAAGCTTTTCATTGTCATCCTCTCCCAAAGTGTTAGAGTATTTAAGAGTTGTACACTTTCGATCTTCAAGTGTTAGAAGATCTACAAGCTTTCATTCTCTTTTGTTTGAAGTTGGCGAGCCTTCGTAAGAAAACTCGTGTGTAGAAGTTGGCGAGTTCTTCGGATCCAAACTCGTGTAGAAGTTGGCGAGTTCTTCGGATCCAAACTCGTGTGTACTATTTGCATAATAGTGGATTAAAGCCGGAGAGAGTTCCGGGACTGGATTGCCTCAAAAGAGGATACCAGGATACATCCTTGCGTTTGCGTTTGATCTTTCTACTCTTTACTCTAGATTGTTCTTATTGCATCATCTATTATAGTTTAATTTTTAATTTCCCTATTCACCCCCCCCTCTAGGGTTCTACAATTGGTATCAGAGCTTTGTTCTCTTGATTTGGATTTACTTCCTTGAGTGATCCATGGCCTCTAACCCTAGCTTCAACACGTTTCACAATGAGGGACACTCCACAAATAGGCCTCCCCTATTTGATGGTACCAACTATAACTACTGGAAGATTAGGATGGGCATTTATCTCAAGTCCATAGATTTCGACTTATGGGATTGCGTGATAAATGGCCTTCCTACTCCTTCCAGAGCTGTTGAGGATATTGCTTCTGACACCCTTCGAGAAACACTTGCCGAAAGCATCAAGAAGCTTGCCTGTCGAGATGCCAAGGCAATGAACGCTCTCTACTGTGCTCTTGACAGTAGTGAATTCAACCGCATCTCTACTTGCAAGACTTCTAATGAGATTTGGAAGTTACTCGAAGTCACACACGAGGGAACCTCACAAGTGAAAGAATCTAAGATCAGTAGACTCACGCAAGAATATGAGTCTTTTAAAATGAAGCATGATGAATCTATTGCTAGCATGTTTACTCGTTTTGGTGATATTATTAACCCTCTTTCTTCTCTTGGAAAGGAATATCCCGCTCATGAAAAGATAAGGAAGATTCTTAGAGGATTGACGAAAGCTTGGAGTCCTAAAGCTACCGCAATCATTGAGGGGAACGATCTTACCGTCATGAACCTAGAGACCCTCATGGGTAAACTAATGACTCACGAGCTTGACATGAAGGATCAAGAGGAATCCTCCATTCAAGAGAAGGAGAAGGAGAAGAACAAAGAAAAGGAGAAGACTCTTGCTCTCAAAGCATCAAGGTCCTACTCCAAGGATAGCTCCGATGACAATGAGTCGGACGACGATGAAGAAATAGCTCTCACAGCTAAGCACTTCAGAAAGTTCTTAAAGTTTAACAAGGCCAACCGCTCTAGACGGGACAATGAAGAAGATCCGGCATGCTATCAATGCAGAAGACCCGGACACATCAAAAGGGATTGTCCGATGATACGAAAAGATTCAAGCAAGTACGAGAAGCCAAGCAAGGGAAGCTCGTCCTCCAGAAAGTTCGCCAACACTAGCATTTGGTGTGAAAGCGACGCAAGCGACTCCGACAATGACAAGGAGTGCAAACACAATGCCAACGTTTGTCTCATGGCAACCGATGAGGTACTTGATGATCTTTCCTTAAACACTCTTACCTATGATGATTTGGAGAAAGCCATTCTTGAGTTACATGAAGAACACAAAGGTGTTCGGAATAAATACAAGAAATCTCTTAAGGAGGTCGAGGCTCTTCAACTTGAAGTAGAGAGGCTCTCAAGCATCATTAGTGATGTGAAGGGAAAATCTCCTATTTCCGACACGGATGAAGTGGAGTCTTTGAGACTAAAACTTCAAGAATCTCTTGACACCATCAAGAAAAAGGATGATGAGATTCAATCCATGAGAAGCTCTTATGAGTTTGCCATGCGCAAATGTCAAGATGCTAATAGAAGAGAATATTCTACTTCTATTAAGTATAATGATCTTCTTACACGGAGTAAGAATTCTAGTAATAAGAATTCCACTCACATGCATGCTCCTAGACCTCCCCACACTCATCACAATGCTAGGCATAACCATTACATGAACACTACACACAACTCCTCTTCTAACACTAGAAGAGGACCTGTTGTTAAAAAGAAAACTTCTCATCATGCATTTTTCTATCATCATAACACTCATGGTAGAACATCTCACACTAGAGACTCACATATGCACAACACTCACACTTCTTCCTTTAGATCTTCCTTAATGTGCAATTATTGTGGGTTGCTTGGTCATACTTCTAATTTTTGTTATACAAGAAAACAAGTTGACATGAGAGTTCTTAAATGGGTTCCTAAGACTAACACTCAAGGACCCATAAGATCATGGGTACCAAAATGTTCATCTTCAACTTATGTTGTAGGTGACGAATCCTTCTCATGCTAGAAGCAAGTGGATTCTCGATAGCGGTTGTTCACGGCACATGACCGGTGATGCCTCACTTTTTACAACGCTATCGATGAAGAAGGAAGGACATGTCTCCTTCGGTAACAATCTAAAAGGTTATATTATTGGAAATGGTAATATCGGTTCTCCTCCTTATCCTTGTATCAATAATGTATGTCTTGTTACTAATCTTAAGCATAACCTCCTTAGTATTAGCCATCTCACCGATAATGGATATGATATCAAGTTTGTTAAACTCAAATGCTACATTACCGATAGCTCCAATGGAACTATTGTGTATGAAGGCATTAGAGAAAACAATATTTATGTTCTTTATCTTGTTGAAGGTACTAACAATGACAGGTGCCTAGTTGCAAAGAACGATGAGAGTTGGCTTTGGCACATGAGGCTTGGACACGCTAACATGGATACCATCTCTCGTCTCGCCTCCAAGAAGCTTGTACGAGGACTTCCTAGCATCCCCTTCAAGAAGGATATGGTTTGTGAAGAATGCGAGAAAAGTAAGTTGACCAAGTCATCTTTCAAATCCATCAACTCTGTGAGTACGACAAGACCCCTTCAACTTATTCATATGGATCTTTTCGGGCCTAGTAGAGTAGCTAGCCTTGGTGGCAAACTCTATGCCTTTGTTTTAGTTGATGATTTTTCAAGATTTACTTGGGTTATTTTTCTTGCTTGCAAAAGTGATACTTTTCGTGAATTTGTTGCTTTTTGTAAACGTGTTCAAAATGAGAAAGGCTTTTCTATTAACAAAATTAGGAGTGATCATGGAGGTGAATTTGATAATGTTGATTTCAAAAGATTTTGTGAAAAGAATGGTTTTGGACATGATTTTGCTTGTCCCCGTACTCCTCAACAAAATGGTGTTGTGGAGAGAAAGAATAGAACCCTCGGCGATATGGCCCGGGTCATGTTAAACCAATATAAGCTCCCCCAATATTTTTGGGCGGAAGCCGTTAATACGGCATGTCATGTTATTAATAGGGTCTTAATTAGACCTATTACTAAGAAGACTCCTTATGAGCTTTGGTTTAACAAAACTCCTTCTATTGAATATTTCAAGGTTTTTGGTTGCAATTGTTTTATTTTGAATACCAAGGATAACCTAGGCAAGTTTGAAGAAAAAGCCTATGAAGGAATATTCCTTGGATACTCTACTCATAGCAAAGGTTTTCGTGTTTTTAATAAAAGAAGTCTTGTTGTCGAAGAGTCAATCAATGTCTCTTTTAATGAACTCAACTCTTCTACATTCTCCTCCTCCGAGGATATTGATGACATCTCGTTTGGATTGGAGAACTCCTCTATTAAGGATCGTCCCTCTTCATCTAACAATGAAGTTGTGACCCCATCAAAAGAGTCTCCTCCTCTCGAGCCTCCTCCAAAGGATCTCCCAAGAGAATGGAGATTTGTCACCAATCATCCTAAGGAGCTCATCATTGGAGATCCTTCCTCAAGTGTTAGCACAAGATCCGCCACTCGTGATCTTTGTGCCAATGTGGCTTTTATCTCTCAAATAGAGCCTAAAAATGTTAATGATGCTTTTCTCGATGAATTTTGGATGATAGCTATGCAAGAGGAGCTTAATCAATTTGAGCGAAGCAAGGTTTGGGAACTTGTTCCAAAACCTAACAATCATCCCATTATTGGAACTAAATGGGTATTTCGCAACAAGCTAAATGAAGATGGGTTAGTGACTCGTAACAAAGCCCGATTGGTTGCCCAAGGCTATAACCAAGAGGAAGGCATTGACTACGACGAAACCTATGCTCCGGTTGCACGTCTTGAATCCATTCGTATGCTTTGTGCCTTTGCTTGTTTTAATGACTTTAAGCTATTTCAAATGGATGTTAAGAGTGCTTTTCTTAATGGTATTATTAAGGAGGAAGTTTATGTTAAACAACCTCCCGGTTTTGAAGATTTTCAATTTCCTGACCACGTTTTCAAACTTCATAAAGCCCTTTATGGCCTCAAACAAGCTCCACGTGCTTGGTATGAGCGTCTTAGCTCTTTTCTTGTTTCTCACAATTTCTCAAAGGGAAAAGTTGACACCACACTTTTTATTAAATCCCATGATGGAACTCTCTTATTGGTTCAAATTTATGTGGATGATATTATTTTTGGTTCTACTAACAACACACTTTGTATAGAATTTGCCAAAGTTATGCAGGAAGAGTTTGAAATGAGTATGATGGGAGAACTCTCCTTCTTCTTGGGGTTACAAATCAAGCAAGGACCTAAAGGAACCTTCATCAATCAAGCAAAATATACAAGGGACCTCCTCAAGCGCTTCGACCTTGACTCATCCAAATCAATGAGGACCCCTATGGCTACAACGACCAAGCTTGACAATGATGAAGATGGCACATCGGTCGACATTCGTAAGTATAGAGGTATGATCGGTAGCTTACTTTATTTAACGGCTAGCCGTCCGGATATCATGTTTAGTGTCTGTTTGTGTGCACGATATCAAGCCAATCCAAAGGAATCGCATTTAAGTGCCGTCAAGCGTATTTTTCGTTATCTCAAAGGCACCATTAACATGGGTCTTTGGTATCCGAAATCCTCATCCTTTGAGCTTCACGGCTTTTCGGATGCGGATTTTGCCGGATGCAAGATTGACCGAAAAAGCACTAGTGGCACATGTCAATTCCTCGGGAAGTCCTTGGTATCGTGGTTTAGTAAGAAGCAAAACTCTGTCGCTCTCTCAACCACTGAGGCAGAGTATATTGCGGCTGGTTGTTGTTGTGCACAAATTCTTTGGATGTCACAAACACTTTTAGATTATGGTATTTCTCACTCTTGCACCCCTATTAAATGTGATAACACTAGCTCTATCAATCTCACGAAAAACCCGATTTGTCACTCACGCACGAAGCACATTGAAATTAGACACCATTTTCTTCGAGACCATCAACAAAAAGGAGATATCCATCTTGAATTCATTGATACTACTTATCAATTGGCCGATATCTTCACTAAACCTCTCCCGGAAGACCGCTTCTCTTTCCTTTGCCGTGAACTAGGCATTTTATCCTTTGATCCCTAACCGTTTCTCGTTCGGCACACCGACGGTATACTGCAGTATACCGGCGGCATGCCGTTTTTCGAAGCAGAATTCAGTTCTGTTACGATCTTCGGCATACCGTCGGTACACTACGGCATACCGCCGGCATGCCGTTTTTCGAACCAGAATAATATTCTGTTTCGTTTTTCGGCATACCGGCGGTATACTCCGGTATACCGACGGCATGCCGGACGACTGCGGACAGGTCACCTACTCTGAGCTGGGCCCCACCTTCTTTTCTCTTTCCTCCTTTATTCCTTCCATCATATCCTTCCATACTATCTTATTCCATCTCTCCCATCACATCCTTCATTAACTACCCATCTTCTCAACTCCCCTCCTATTAATTACCTCTCTTATCACTTCCCTCTTTTCTCTCCTCTTTTTACTCCCCTCATTAACTTCCCATTCTCCCTTCACCTTCCCCATTTACCACTCCTCTACAACCGTTCCCCCCTTCTTTCTTTTTCAAAAACTCATCCCTTCATCTTCCCTCTCTCCTTTATATACCATCCTTTCTCCCTCCTCATCTCTACTCCTTCCTTCTCCACTACTAGCTCTGCTCCTTTCTCATGGCAAACCCAAAGCGCCCCCGATCCTCCTCCACCATGTTCAACCCGTTCGTTCCGGTGGCGCTTCCCTCCGGCTATGACCAACGCGTCTTCTCCAACGCCTTGGCGGCCGAGCTTTGGTTCCAACACTTCGCCAAACACAACGTCTTCAAAGGACGGGCCATCAACTGGAACCTCTTCCCCGGTCACGTCCCTTTGTTTGACGATGCCGGTCTCTCCTCTCTTCTTCGGCGCCAAATCCCTGTCTACCCGGATGCCGTCCGTCTATTCTACTGCAACATGAGAGCGGATGACGACGACCCTTACGCCATCCAATCTATGGTGAATGACCGCCACTTCCGTCTCACCTCTAAGGAAGTGGGGGCTATCTTGGGCATCCCGGACAAAGGTGATGCGTTACCTCTGTTGGGAGCTCTCACCTCCTCGGCGGCATCACCCTTTGACGAATTCTGTCGCATCATCTGCAAGGGTCCCAACCCTCCCGCCATCCCGGCACTTTCCGTCCAGCTGGAGCCGTTTTACTACGAGCTCCACCGTATCGTGTGCCACACTCTGTTTCCAAAGGGCGGGAACTATGACGCCATCACTGGTGACGCTCTTGTTCTCATGTACCATCTCTATGCCCGGAAGCGTTTCTCCTTCCCCAAGACTCTTCTGCTGCAATTCCGGCGTACCCTGCCTGCGGGGAAGCAGAACCTCTGCTATGGTTCCTTCATCACCTTACTCATGGAGGCCAAACAAGTTGACTTCTCTCTCTGCTCCTCGGATGGGGTCCCCTCATTTCTGGCCGTTTCCCGTACCCTTGCTGGTGGCTCGTCTAGCCGTGCTTCCTCCTCCCAGGAGCAACCGGGTTCCACTCCTGCTGCCCCTGCATCTACCCCTCCTACTTCGGGCCGCTACATGCCTCTTACTCAGCACCACTTTGATCTGAGGATGGCCCAGGCGGAGGAGCAGATGCGGACCCACACTCGTGGACTTGGCGCCCTCATCCAGTCTCGCTTCCATGATCAGGGGTATTTCATTCAGCGTACTCTGCAAGACCGGGATGCCTTTCTGGATCTTAATCTTCAGGATCCTATGTACACGGCCCCGCGATTTTCTGACCCCAATGCCTATGGGTTTATGTACCCGGACGGCATTGACCCCTTTGGCGCCCTCCAGCAGGCTCAGGATGACGATGGTGATGAGGATCCGGCTGAGGATTAAGGCTGGTTTCTCCTTTGGTGATGGTTTCAGTGGTTTAGTGGTTCTTGTTTTTATGTGTTGCTTGTTTGTCTTTTGTGGTCCTTCGGGGACCGGTGTGGTTGTTTCTTGCTTTTTGCAGTCCTTCGGGGACTTTATCCATGTTTGTGTCTAGTGTCCGGCTCTCGTCATGGAGAGTCTTCATTTTCTTATTTCTGCTTTGCATGGGTCAAGCATGTATCTTAACTTTACCTTCAATATATTCATGCATGCTTTTATCACTATTCTCGTATTTTTACATCTTTTACATGCACTGTTTACTTTAGTTATCCCCATCTTTGAATAAGTGACAAAGGGGGAGAAATCGTATTGAGGGGGAGCTGTCTACCTACGGGGGAGATACTCCCTGAAGATGCTATCTCTCTATTTTTTGTCAATTATCAAAATGGGGGAGTTTGTTGGCACAGTTTATTTTGAGTAATTAACAGCATCTTCGTAGTTTAGTCTTTTGCTCTTCAGATTCTTATTCTCTCAGACGATCAAGGACTCTCTGTGTTCTTCCTTGAAGACTGTGGCGTTCACCGGCATTCCCTGCATAAAGTCGGCGTCTTCATACTTAGTGTTTTCGAGTCTGTACTGGTCTAAGTTTTCTGTAAACACTAAAGGATGGATGATAACTAAAAGCACAAATCGAAAATCAAATCATTCAGAGCGGCATACCGGCGGTATGCTCCGGCATACCGGCGGTATACCGTTTTCGTATCCAGAAAAGGTTCTGTGACAAAAAGCGGCATACCGTCGGCATGCTACGGCATACCGGCGGCATACCGCTTCTGGACATCAGAAAGTTGCTGTCTCGAAAAGTCGGCATACCGACGGTATGCTCCGGCATACCGGCGGCATGCCGTTTTTAGCAACACAAAAGTTGCTGTATCTTTTTGTCGGCATACCGGCGGTATGCTACGGCATACCGGCGGCATGCCGTTTCTAGCAACTCCAAAACCTTCTGTGACTTTTGTCGGTATACCGGCGGTATGTCCCGGCATACCGGCGGTATACCGGATTTCGAATATTCAATTTTCGATTTGATCTGATGTGCATTAATGACCGCATTTAATGCTCTTGAACGGTCATATTTATGACCGTTACTATTGGGCCGGCATACCGGCGGTATGCCGCGGCATACCGACGGCATGCCGTTCTGCGTGCATTCAGAGCATTAAATGCCTCCCACTCTTGGTTGTCTTATAAAAGGAAGCTCTCTCTCTCTTGAGCTTCTTTACCAACTCCTTCATAAATTTTCCAACAACCAAGAGCTCCACCATTAATACTCTCCCAAGCTTTTCATTGTCATCCTCTCCCAAAGTGTTAGAGTATTTAAGAGTTGTACACTTTCGATCTTCAAGTGTTAGAAGATCTACAAGCTTTCATTCTCTTTTGTTTGAAGTTGGCGAGCCTTCGTAAGAAAACTCGTGTGTAGAAGTTGGCGAGTTCTTCGGATCCAAACTCGTGTAGAAGTTGGCGAGTTCTTCGGATCCAAACTCGTGTGTACTATTTGCATAATAGTGGATTAAAGCCGGAGAGAGTTCCGGGACTGGATTGCCTCAAAAGAGGATACCAGGATACATCCTTGCGTTTGCGTTTGATCTTTCTACTCTTTACTCTAGATTGTTCTTATTGCATCATCTATTATAGTTTAATTTTTAATTTCCCTATTCACCCCCCCCTCTAGGGTTCTACACCACCTTCCATGCTGCAATCAGCGGTAGAAAGGCTAGGGGAAGGAGTATCAGCAAGCCTGGAACAGCTCATCCCAGGTGTACTGCCACCCGGACCTGCGACCGTATGGTACAATAGAGTGCTCGGGTCAGACGATGGTCCGGATCCATCCTCTGGTAATGGCGATCTCTGCCCACCTAAGGACACGACTCATCCTGACCTATCTCCGCGTCGTCCTGCTATGCCTCCGCGTCGTCCTGCCATGCTGATAATAACATATGATTAGAAATACAAATAAATACAATGACAGTTTAGAAATATCTACATACATTGGAGTTCATAATTTAAGTTTACAAATATCTGAATACTAATAGAAATGATCACAGTTCATAATTTAAGATTACAGAAATATGAATACATTGAAATCACAGTTTCTTAATCATCCTCTAAAAATTCATCTTCTTCGTTTGCCTCCTCCTCCTCCTCATCCTCTTCCTTTTCCTTCTCATCTTCACTAGTATCTCCTTCGTCTTCCCCTTCGGATACTTGTACCTCTTTTACACAAGTAGACATGAAATGGAAAACTTCTGCTGAGTCGACATTAACTGTATTTAGTACAAGAGGCAGCTCGTCCTCCTGATAAGCCATTTCGTCGACGTCGTAGGTATTTCTGGCTTTAGTCTTGCATACTGCCCACCAGTCGTACCTCGTTATTCTCCGTCTAGGATATATTGGAAAATATACGAATTGAGCTTGACTTGCTAGGATAAATGGTTCGTATCATTGGTATCGACGACGGTAGTTAATATCCACAAGACCATGCTTGTCAATTTTCCATCCTTGATCTTGTATCGGATCGAACCAATCAACTTTGAACAACACGATCTTGGCAGGCTCTGTGCCGTAATTGTTTCTAAAATCTCCCGTAAGATGCCATAGAAATTATTGTCTGGAGTGACATCTTTATAGTTTGTAGATTTGATACACAAGCAACTATTTTTTTGTGAAATCAAGATCCAGGAAGCTATCTCTGATGGGAGCATTTGTTGACTTGAACTTAAATCCATTCACGCAATAACCTGGCCATATTTTGATGGCATAAATTGGTCCCTTGGCAAGAGTTCTAATAGATTCATTCTCAAGGGTGACGTCCGGACGATCGACCTAAACACGAGAAGATACAAAATTAAGTTCAATGTTAATTTATTTCTTGTGCAAATACAAATGGAGGAAGATTCTAACTACATTCTTACATATGCATTCAACCAAGACGGGAAATAAAGTCGCATTTCTTCTTCTACTTCTTCATTTGCAATGCATGGTCTACTTGACCTCACCTCATCAGTAAATTTGCTAAAAACCAATAAATATCGGGGTACATTCGTTAAATTATAATAATGTAATCAACAAATAAATGACTTGAACGTTGAAGATTTTCACTTACCACTCTAGCTTTTCCACTTCATCCTCCTCGCAGTTGAGTAATATATATAACTGGGCAGTCCTTAGTTCCTCATCATTCAAATATCTCTTTTTTAGTTTTCCAGAAGG
This sequence comes from Iris pallida, assembly GCA_029216955.1. Lineage (NCBI taxonomy): Eukaryota > Viridiplantae > Streptophyta > Magnoliopsida > Asparagales > Iridaceae > Iris > Iris pallida. The sequence goes on from JANAVB010009596.1 coordinate 4,382,211, forward strand.
CTTTCCAAGAGCATTGAAGACTTTCAATAATGCATCATTATATTCTATATCTCCATCGTCGTTCCTCGGACCTCTTGTTCTATTTGTAGTAATATGAGGCTTGAAAGACATTGAACAAAAGTTTATAATCTCCTAAAGGATATAGGCTTCAAAAATAGAACCCTCGACCCGTGTCTTATTTTTTACCTTCCTCCTCAGGTGGTTTAGATGGCGATCGAACGGGTACATCCACCGATAATCGACGGGCCCACCAACACGTGCCTCATAGGAAAGATGAATTGGCAAATGTTTCATAGAGTCGAAGAATCCAGGAGGGAACACCCTCTCAAGCTTGCACAATGTTACTGCAATGTCCTTTTCCTAATTTTCAAGCCGATCGACGAGCAACTTAGTAGAACAAAGATCTCTGAAGAATATACTAAGCTCTGTCAGTGAATCCTGAACGACCTGGGGTAAGAATTTCCGAAATGCAATCGGGATTAACCTCTCCATAAAAATGTGACAGTTGTGGCTCTTCATACCCTGTAGTTTGTTCTCCTTCGGGTCAACACGTCTTCTCAAATTCGATACGTACCCGACTGGAAATTTTAGGCCCTGGATCCACCTACAAAGTTTACCTTTATCCTCCTTGTCCAGTGAAAAAATGGCCTTGGGCTGCTTATACTTTCCACTGCCTTCCTTTATCAAATGCAACTCTGGACGTCTGCATATTTCTTCTAAGTCCAATCTGGCCTTGGAATTGTCTTTCCTCTTTCCCTTTACGTCCATTACGGTATTTATTATATTGTCAAAGACATTCTTCTCGATATGCATGACACCCAGGTTATGTCTGAGCAGATGGTCACTCCAATATGGAAGGTCCTAGAATATACTCCTCTTCGTCCAGTTGTGAGTGCGGCCAAATCCATCATACTTGTACCCCATTGCAGGCTCTTCAATAGCACTTGACAATTCTTTAACTTTCTCCCATATCGTATCCCCGGACCACCGTGGCGGTGGACTGGACTTCTCTACCACGCCAGCATGAAAAGCATTCTTGTTCCTCCGGTACGGATGATCCTTTGGCAGGAACTGTTGATGACAATCGAAGAAGTACGGTTTTCCTCCGTGTTTCAAACGGAAAGCCTTAGTGCTATCTATGCAATACGAACATACGAGACGATCATGGGTGCTCCAACCCGATAACATTACATAGGTCGGGAAATCATTGATGGTCCACATTAGTGCGGCCCTCATCTGAAAGTTCTGCTTTCTGGAAACATCATATGTGGTTGCACATACTTTCCACAACTGATTTAGCTCATCTACCAACGGCTGTAAGTACACATCGATGTTCCTCTTCGGGTTCTTTGGACCTGGAATAATAACAGTTAGGAACATATAAGGAGTCTTCATAAACATCCAAGGCGGCAAGTTGTACGGAGTAACAATCACAGGCCAACAAGAATATTGTGAGCCCGAAAGTCCAAATGGGGTAAAACCGTCGGAGGAAGGCCCCAATCTGACATTACACGGCTTCGAAGCAAAATCGGGATACACTCAATCAAAGTGCTTCCATGCTTTTCTGTCGGATGGATGATCCAGTACTCCATCTATTTGTTCCCGTTTGTGCCAACTTATATTATCAGCTGTCTCCTTTGCCATAAACTACCTCTACAACCGCGACGTCAAAGGAAAATAGTGCATCGAATCTGTTGGCTTGCATGCACCAGAAGTCCTTATTGTACTAGTTGCCTTTTAAGCGATCGGCACCACAAAATATGCAGGTGTCTTCATCCTTGTCGTCCTTATAGTACAACATGCATCCATTGCGACATGCATCAATTTTTTTATACCCCATCCAGAGTGATCTCACCGTTCTCTTGGATCGGTAGAAGTCTTTAGGTAACTTGGCACCCTCCGGCAATATATCTTTAATTACCTCCAGGATTCGATTGTAGCTTTCTTGAGACATGCTGAAATCTGATTTTATGCTCAGTATTCTTGTAATCACCTCTAATGGTGAATGGTCATCACAACCAGGATATAAAGGAGTCCTTGCATTCTCCACCAACTCTATGAACTTTGCAGCATCGGCATTCGGTGCCTCCTCATCTGCATATTGATTGTTCGGATCGAAACTAGGCCCTGCAGCATCGAAAATCATGTTCGTCCACCCTTGGTTGTAATCACTATGCTCGTGGACATCTACATAAGGCTCCACATAAGGCTCCGGCTCGGATGCTAAAGGCACAAGTTCTCCGTGTGCGGTCCACTGATAATAATTTGGCATGAAACCCCTCGAATACAAATGATATGTCACATCCACTTCCGAATGATATTTCAAGTTACGACATCTCACACATGGACACTTAATTTTTGTACGGTCCATATACTGAGGGAAAGCCTTGGCAAACTGCAGGAACTATTGCACACCCTGTATAAGTTCATCCCGCACACCGCACATATCATCAGGATGACGATTGTATATCCACAAACGGTTCCACAGATAATAATTCATATCCATTTTAAGATAATTCTGTAAAGATTGACACTCAATGTATAATTCATATATGTTTTGTAATTCCAAAAAATGAAGACCGACATGAACTGACGCACAAAAATGAGGGGCTCAAAACTGGAACAAGTATCTGAAGTGTGGGGACGAATGGCTCAGAACACAATCCAAAATTTATTCTAGCATACATTAGTTTGAATCATCTTTGTTCTGTACATATAATGTAGTATATGTTCTTATCGAATCTAGTATTTGAAGGATGTAACAGAATCAAGATGAACCTACATAATGTAATACTAAGACATCATCTACTACTAAAAGATATAGTGATAGGTTGTCGTATAATCATTGCCGAGGGATGGGGGTCGGAGGACAGTCAAATTTATCTACGGCTATATAGTTTCTGCCTTGCCAGTCGAATGACTGCAGGGACTATGTCCTGATCACCATGTCGTACCGTACATTAATGCAAATTTCTTATAGCAAATGTCGTACATAGATTTCTGTCTCGCCAATCGAATGGCTGCAGGGACAGTGTCTGGCTGGTACCAATCCAGTATCTATCGAGAGATTGATTGTGTCGTACATAGACTTCCTTCCTTATCACTGCTACCATGCCCTAGATCTGAGCCAGTGTCGAAGTGCCTCAAATCCATCCAAAACCTGCCAATATATATTTTCTATATATATACACTACACACATAGGCACCCACTAGATCACCTTGCCCTGCCTATTGCAGTGCCTCACTACACAAGTCACACCACCTGACAGGTTTGAATCTCCCCTCTAATCCCTCTCTGATACATATGCATCCCATCATATACAATATCTGTTCACATGTCAAGAGGCATAAGGACACACACACACACACTATTATATATATATATATATATATATATATATATATATATATATATATATATATATATATATATATATATATATATACACACACATATAAGATTAATGGGACAGTTACTTCCAAACCTAGACACACCCCTGACATTAGAAACATGTAATTCAAAATCAGACCCTAATGGAGGTGGCCTACTATCCTCACCTGATATGAGTTGAACCATAAACCACTCCTAAATGCTGGACTAATACATCACCTTAAATAGGGACTGGACATCTTCTATGATGAGGACCGGTCATGGTGATTATCAAGTGGACTGATAATACAGTAGGATTTGATTTAATAAAGGGTAGATGGGACTGAAAGTAGATGTCTGAAATGGGCACTTGTTTGACAGTGGACTGGATATGTAATGCAGGGATGAACCTTTACAACAGTGGACTGATGTAAGCTTCATTTGGGGCTGAACATCAAATGGAAATTCCTACTGATTCAAAGGGGCTGATCAGTAAGGAAATGGACTGAATAAGAAGTGGTGTTAGGGACTGATACATAAATGCTTAGTGACTGAACAATCTGCAGGGCACAATGGACTAATAATGGTGTGGACATAAACATTAATTAATGTGGCTTGAACAGTGTACAGAACAAGTGAATGGGCTGATATCTAAGTTAAAACATAGTCTTAAATGACTGAAACTAAATGCTAATGCTAACATAGCATTGAATAAAGCTAAGTGAACCTCAAGATAGAACAGAACAGTGAAGTGCAGCAGGGCAGTATATAAAACAGGGAGTAGAGTACTTAACTACCAAACCCCCACAATCATTTAACCCATTCTAATTCACTATATATCATACCATAGCTAACCTATAATAGATGCAAACCCAAAACCACTCCTAAATCCATAAACCACTCCTAAATCACTCCTAAATCCATAAACCTATAATAGACTGAACAATGATTTCTAATGGAAAAACTCACCTCTCCTGAGCTGAACCATAAACCACTCCTAAATCCATCCAGTGTCGAAGTATCGAAGTGCCCTAGATCTGAGCCAGTGTTTGTGTCGTACGTGAGAGAGAGAGGGAGGGAGAGAAAGGGAGGCTACCTGAGGAGAAGGGAGGAGGAGGAGGAGGCCAGAGGAGGGTGCGAGCGCCAGAGAAGGGAGAGCGGGAAAATTAGAAGAAAGAAAAAATTCGAGGAATGATCGAAAAGAAAACCCTCCTGCCCTATATGAAACATTTAGCGATGTCAGCGTGCGACGTCGCTAAACGTCGCTGATAAGTAATATACGGCGACATTCTATAAAATTCATCGCTACGCGTCGCTATATTTAAATATTTAGCGACGTGTAGCGACGATATTGCGATGCAGATTCCCATTTAATAAATTAATGTCTCTATTCGTCGCTAGTAGTCGCCAACAGCGACTAATAGCGACGGCACATTACCACGTCGCTAAATTACCAAAAATTAGCGACGTCCGTTTATGGAGTCGCTAAACTCGTCACAAATCTGCCATATTTTGGTAGTGAATGGAGGATGAGGAGTCTATCACCTTCAGACAGGTTGTTAAAGTTACTCGTTGCAAGAACTGGAGGGTAGCTACGTAGAAAAAGATTGAGTATCTCCACAAGAACTGTACATGAGATTTAGTTCCGCTTCCCAAGGACAAGCAAGCTATAGGCTGCAAGAGTGCGTACAAGAAGAAGTAAGCTTCTCCAGAGTCAGGTGATGAAGTGTTGCTTGAGAACCCTTAGAGGAGGAATTGATGAGTGGTTGATTTGGTGAAATTGTGCGGTGGAGAAGTGTGTTGGCACAATTTTATTGCAAAACCTTGTCGATGTAAAGATACGAAGAAAAATATCCAAAAATAGGCCCAAGACCATTTTTGACTTTTTTTCATATATTTGATTGATTTACATATATAGATTTCCATATATGATAAGCCTATATAAGATTGAATTTTAAGCCTACATAAGAATGGAATTCCATATATGGTAAGCCTACATAAGATTGGATTTTAAGCCTACATAATATTGGATTTCCATATATGAACACAGGACGTACTATATAAAGGGATCTAAAGGTTCTCCTTGAGATATCTCTTTGTGCTTAGTGAAAGTTATTGAATAAGTTCAACGCAAGAGAGCAAAAGTTGTTGAATAATTAGTTCAACACAAGAGTTTGAGATCTCATTGTGCTCAATAAAAGTTGTTGAATAAGTTCAACACAAGAGAGATAAAGTTTTTGAATAAATTCAACACAAAAGATTGAGAGAGTTGTGTTTTCTTCTTTATATATCTTTGTGGTAAAGAGTTCTTGAGAGCAAGGGAAGAACTGTTGAGAATGCTATTATAATGACTTTCTTCTTCATAGTGGAACTGAATCACCCTCGTCTGTGGAAGTAGCCATCTTGGTCGAACCACGTAAATTCTTGTCTTTATGGTTGTGAATTTTCTCTGAGATATTATATAATTTCTTGGATTTATTTCCGCTATGCCCCAACAATATATATATAAATTTCTTAAATATAACATAATAAAATCTCTTACTTTCTCTTCCTAATAGCCCAACACCTATCTTTTACCTTCCAAAACAACCTCCAAAACAACAACAACAACAAAAATCCTACATTGTTAGCAGCTATAGCGACTATGAAAGGCCATATCTTCTAATTTCGGATGCTTATTCATGCATTGATTTTTATTACTAGCTTGTATCAAGATAAGATTTTGAATATATATATATATATATATGTATAGATTAAAAGTATAAACTCATTCAATTAATTTTTGTATGATTTAATTAAACTAGGTGTCCCTAAAGTGAAAACTGCTTTACACAGATCCTACTACCTCAGAAAATTGGTCCTACGATTCTTCTGGGATTCCTTTTGAACATGAGCTATGACCAAGGACAAGACTAAAAGCAACATGACTTGCAAAAAAAAAAAAATCTTACCTCTCTGGAAACAAGTATAACCTTAAGGTGAATAATAACAATCAACAAACACTACAAGTACACAGGAGATTAAGTTCTTTGCTTCCTTTTGCTTATGTTTTAATATTTAAGTTTCTTCCTCACAGAAGATAAGCTACCATTGTAATAGATACTAAATTATTTAAAACGTTTATTTGCGACGGGGTATGAAGTTGGGGGTAAATGAAAGTGAAAAGAGGGTGTTGTAATTAAAACGTTTGGTAGCGAAGGAAGTGGTATGTCGCTAGTCCATCGCTGAATAAAAATTGTCGACAAAGCGACGGACTAGCGACAAAAATTTATATGTGTGTTTCATATGAATAAATATGTCGTTGTCCCGTCGGCTATTCATCGCTACGTCAGCTTCGAAAACGCATATGTCGCTGAGATCCGTCACTATTTTTCAGTATCTTTTTAGTACTTCTTGCCCTTGCACTATTGTTCTCTCATGTTCGTACTTATTCTTCTTTTGCAGACAAACAAAACTAAAATAAAACTCTTCTATATTTTCACTACCAGAGCCTGTATTTGATCTTTGTTGACAACATTTGTAGAAACAAATTAACTAGACATGATAGCTCTCTACATTCCTTAACTTTGCATGCTAAAACTATAAACTTTAAGTCATGATTTCAAAGATCAAATACTTGATCTGGACTATCATTAACATTATAGTTAATTCAAATTACAACACAATGTCTTCTCCAAAATGGACTATGCTTCTGAATTGATAGAAGTCTAGCAATAATCAACATTAAATAGTGATTTCATAAAGTAAATTATAGATGGGACTAAAACACAAACCACATAAGATACTAAGCTAAAAGTAGGAAGAAATCAATCGTGGATTGTCTCTGCAGTCTTCTTCTATACTTCTTCCTGCCTTTTGTCCTTGAAATCCATAATGTAGTAACGAAATCGTAAAGCAGAATACTCTAGAGGAGGGTAAATAGAGTAGGCAGCGGAATATTGCTAATTAAAATCTTGTTAGCAGTTAGATCACAGATATAATAATAATCATAAAAGTAAATGACAGAAATTAAAAGTGATCAGAAGGCAAACACAAACACCGAGATTTATACTGGTTTCCCTCTTGTGAGGACTAGTCCAGTCAGAAGAACTCTAGCTTCCTGTTGAATCCACTATTGGAAAATCCCGCAAGTTTTCATACGAAGTCCTTGCAACTTCTACAGACGCGAGATTTGATACGAAGAACTCGACCAACTTTAATTGTGAAGAGTTGAATCTTCTATCAAGCCTCTGATTACAATCGCTCTGAAACTTCTAGATCGTACCGCACTGGCAAATCGACTAGAGGATTGTAAAGCTTGGTATTTAAAAATAAAAGCTTTTAAGAACTCTTTGGAAGAATGTAAGCTTAGGAAGAGAAGAGATTGAAAGTGAATTGGTGATTTGAAATGATCAAAATACTTCTCTATTTATAGTTTTTCCAAAGACAGAACTCTGACAGAATTCAGGCAAAATTCGGACAGAACTCTTTGTAACAAACCGCAACTGAAGGATGACCAAGTTCAAAATCCAACGTTCACTAACATTCCAAATGGTCGAACTCTGGCCGAACTCGGACCGAGTTCTGCTGGGGTTCTGCCAGTTCATTTTGGAGAAAATCAATTTTTCGCTTTTTGAAAAATCCTTCAGAAGCTTTTTGTAAAAAGAATATTTTTCAAAAACGTAGGTCATTAGTAAAAGAATAGGATTGTTTTGAAAAACATTTTCGAATAGCCTATTTGCCAGTACGACTCGGTGTACAATGTATTCCTAGACTCAATAAAATAAAAAATTACATTGCTTAACAGGAAGTGCATTTGGAGTGGCAAACGGCTTCAGAACATCTTCGGTCTTGAACATAGTAAATATCCATTATTGAGCAGTGTCCAAAACGTCGTAGGTAAACATCTGAGTTGACTTGTATTTATATCGAGACAGAGTTTGATCAAGTATTAAAATCAGATTTGACCATGACCAATGGGCCAACAATCTCCCCTATTTTGATAATTGACAAACCTTGTCGATATAACATCTAAGCTTGGATCAAGTCAACAAAAATAATCAAAAGAAATTGTTCATAATCCTGTATTCACGAAAATGTTAGATCTTATTTTTTCCCTGTTGTCACTTAGCAAAATAATTACAAAAGAAAAAACTCTCCCGCAATCAATGCATAAGTAACAAACAGTGAAGAAACACAAGAAAAATAAATAATCATTACAGGCATGATATAACCAGTAAGAGAAACATATAGACTATAGAACAACACATGCATGTATTTGTCACAGACAGTATTTAATAAAGTGTGAGAATAAAACTGAAACAAATAAAGTGCTGAATAATAGACAAAGATGCCAAAACTGAGGCATAATCAAAAACCATGTCTATGAATAGTCACATAATAGAAAAAGTGCTGATAATAACTAAAAAGTACTGATAAAATCTTGGAATGTCGGAGCATTTCCAAGTAAACATAAGACAAAAGTAATAGTCTCAATATCTTACATCTCAAAAATCTTCATCATCCTCATCATCAACGTCATCAACTGCAGCTCCAGCATGTCCAAAAGGACCAGCTCTAGAAGTACCAGCACCAGAAGTGTGAGGAGTGGCACCAGCGGTACGATAATATCATAGGCATTCCCTGGCTGGAATAGAGAGTAAACCACCTCGTTGTCAATACGGTAGCCAGAAACAGAAGGGCCTCGAGGTAGAGAGCTAGCAGAATGACCCGTCTGCACAAATAACAGATCGGCGAATGAGTTGTCAATCGCCTGGAACCGAGTCACATCACGAAACTCGTGTTCCCTAGAGGTCTCAACATAAAAAGACTACAGATCTGATAAGTGTTGATGTATACCCTCAAATGTCATAGGGTAAGAATGAGGAGGAACAGGTGCTGTGGGAGCTGTGGGAGTAGGTGCAGGAGGAGTAGGTACAGTAGGTGGAGGAACAGTGGCAATGCTGCGACGAGAGAGTTTAAAAAACTTGGGCTCGGGGTCGAAAGCACAAGTAGATAGGTCAATATCAAATCTCTGAAAGATGCGAGGAATAAGCATCGCATAAGATAGGTTGTGGTCTCTCCCACGACATCTACCCATCATCTGGATGATAGTCTTAGGGACAGAAAAAAGAATACCCATAAGAATATGATAAAGAACTGAAAGCTCAAGTGCAGTGACATCATCTTTGGAAGTAAGGTGGAATAGATGATGCGATGTAATTCGTAGTTAAACAAGTTAAAGTTATTAGCCTTGAACTTTCCAAGACGAGCGCGTACGGGTGCACAAAGCTCATTCTTGAAACTAACGAGTGTCGTGCCATCGGGGAAATCAAAATCAGTAATGTCATCGAGCGGGGCACCTTCGTTTGGGATACCAAGGATTTTCGCTAAAGTTTCATCAGTAAATTCGATATCAATTCCTCCGACACGTGTCCTCGCGGTAAAATTATCTAACACGAAATTACAATAGAATAATCTAATGGCATTAATGGTAATGGGGAATGTCACGACCCGCACCCGTTTTTTTTTTTTTTTTTTTTAAACGGATACGAGACGTGTCCAAGCCAGCCTACGCCGCAGTGTCGGCGGTAGAACGCTGTCACGGACATGAAGATCAAATCACAAACAATGCTCATTCACATAATTAATTTAATTTACAAAGATCACAAGTTTTACATTTGCTGAAAAAATATAAACTTGTACAAATATTTGAATGGCTACAACTCCACTAGCTAATCTCTAGGCTTCCCGTCTGCAAGTATACCATCACTCCCCAAACTAAGTGATTCTCGGCTAACCTGAAAATGTTGGTTTCCAGTCAGGAATGGAACGAGCACAATTCACTGAATGCAATTTCGAATAAAGAAAATGACCATAAGACAAAGGTTAGGCATCAATCATGAGTTTTGAAAATAACAATAAAGCCGTAAGAAAAATCAATAATAATAAATAGACCAATATATCTTTCCACCATTAGAAGTACCTTTGATATGTGATCGGTCTCGGGACAATTATGCGACATGGTCTACACGGTCTAAAGTTACACGGTCTACAGTTACACGGTCTACAGTTACACGGTCTACAGTTACACGATCTACAGAAAATATTGCAGTAAAGAAACACTGTCTACAAAATAATAATCACGATCTACACAGTTTAAATGCAGTAATAATCACGAACTACACTGTCTACTTTGCAATAAATAAAACACTGTCTACAAGAGATAAATAAAACACGGTCTACACGGTCTACAAGAAATAAATGCAACACGGTCTACACGGTCTACACGGTCTAAGGTCAGATCACACATCCTTGGTACTTCTCATTCCCGACTCAACAATTTATAATAGAAAATAATCACATAACCAATGACTAATCAATGAAATATAGTAAAGATCAATATCGAAATGCAAACAAGAAACTGTACTCGCCTGTGGTCCTGTGCTGGTGAAACTGATGATCCAAATCACTCAATATACCACAATAGTCAAAATCCGTACAACAGTCCCCGGAAGCTGAAATAAACAATACCAATGATCTCAGAATAGTCCAATTAGCTAGGATTGCCTGTCCTTAAGTCCAATTCTGGACACAGGAGCAAAACGGTAATTTCGGACAAAAACGATGTCCGCCGTTGGACCCGTTTTGCACCGAAAAGCGTGTCAGAGTCAACGGTCTCTAAAGTTGTCAAACTACATGTCTACGGATCTGGTTTTCCGATACGAACCCAACCGTATGTCCAAAGTTGGATTCCGGCGGGCCGTGCACAAAATCGCCCGTTGAGTAGGACCGTGGGGCCCGCAAAACGGTGACTTTATCAACGGTCTCAGAATCGGACCAAACTTGGCATACAGGACCAGAAAAACGATACGGTTCTGTTGGCGCAAGTTTCGTCTCGATCCGATGAGCGTGCACAAAGTAATTGTAGAATTTGCAACGTGCACGATACGGTGAATTTCGACGGATACGCATCAAATTCGTCGCGCACACGCGACCAATTTGAATTCCGTCAAAGCCCACACGACCACGAAACCGTTACGCAGCTTTCGATGCTTTCAGTTCGCGACCACGTCGTCCCGATTGGCGTGACGCACGTCGTGTGGAACAATTTTCTAGTTTTCAAAACAGATTTTTCGTCAACTTCACCCTAATTTTAAACAGCAATTAATCAACAAGAATTAATTCTAAAAATAGGGTTTCCATCTTGGTTAGGTTTTCTAGAAGTTTGTTCAAGGGGTTTTCTAAAACTCGTGACGTTCTGGTCGCAAATCGACCGCCAACCTTGGCTATTGGGGCAGTTTTTATATCCAGAAAATCTGGATTTTTCCTAGTTTTGGGAATCGATTTCCGTCGCGTACAAAGCGAATTAATCAAATCTATTAGAAGGGGATCGAAGGCCTATAGGTTAGCTTCGTACCTGAAGAATCGGTTCGTGAAACGGACGAGTGTGGAGGGAGAACTCCGGCCACGAAGTCGGCTTTGCGGCTGACTGTCGCTGCATCTTCCCTCGCGTGCGCACGCTGGTTGCGCGCGCCTGGCCGGCCGCGTTGGCCGCGCACGGCGGCGCTGTGAGCGCGGCGTGGCCGCCCCAGGCCAGGAGGAGGGTGTGGCGAGGCTTCGGGATTAGGGTTTGCGATGCTCGCGACGAAATCTCTTAGTCCGCTGACTTCGGCCAGTATATTTATACAGCTCGGGTCTGGAGATGGATAGAGCTGAGCTCGGGGGAAATCTTGGGCCGGGCCTGGGCCATATTGGCTCGGGCTGGTGGGTTTGGACTGCTACTGTTATTCATTCTATTTCTCATTCTTTTTAATAAGAGCTATGTATAAATATATTTATACATACCAATATGGGTATACATATATATATTTATATATATATATACCTATGGATATATCTTTATATACATTTTCCTATATATACATTCATATATACGCAAATACATTTTTTATACATGTATATACGTATACATTTTCCTATATATATATTCATATATACATTCACACACGTATATGATATGAATATATACACGTACACATAAATATATATATAATATATTTTTATATCTAAATACCCATAAATACACATATGTATATATATATATATAGGTATATTTATATATACATACCATAAACGCCTCTATATATATACACAAAATATATAATAATAACGATACCATAAGAATAATGTAATAATAATACCAATAATAATAATAAGAAGAACAATAATAAGAATACTATAATAATAATAATAATAATAATAATAATAATAATGATAATAGTACTCTTATCTCTTATATAACTTAAGTCCCTATATAATAAGGTAAATGTACCCATACATATATTTATACACCTGTAGATAAATATCAGAAATATTTATATAAATAATCTAAAACTTAAATCCTGTTTATGCCATAATTCCTTGGCTACGTAAATACATTCTAGGATACATAAATAAATTAATAACAATTAAATAAATAAATAAATAGATGGATAAAGTGAAATAAAGTACTAAGGGTTTGGAAGATACTATCATACACTACTAGTCATCTATATATTTAACTTATGGATCCATCTAATAACAAATAATATTATAATATACGTATAACAACTATATATAAAATAAATATCACACCATTTAAATAAAATAAATAAAATAAAATATTTTAAAATTCCGGGAAGGGGAGCTACAGGGAATTGTAAGGTGACAAAATGCTGTAACCCTAATGCCTCAAAGTAAGGGCGGTGATCCGGAAAGACAGTCCATTTAATCGACGATTCGATGTAAATAGTATGCATGACGAAATCGGCGTACCACAATAAGGCTTGATCGGAAGTTTTAAAGTAAAACTCATCCGACGCACCATCGTCCGATTGGACCGGAGAAAAAAGGCAATCTGTATGCGGATCTGAAGACGATGCCTCTTCACTGGCATTGGTCTTCTTTCTCTTGAAGGGATTGAACTTAGGCATTCTTTTCCAAAATTTCTAGAAATCCTAAGTATTGAAAAGTGGAGGAGAGAAGGGATTATACCTTCCAAGAATTAGATATGTTGTAGAGGACGAAGTTCTCCACACGAATCCAAAGTTTGGACGAGAAACTCCACTCGGATTGGAAGAACAAGGATGGAGAAAAGCTAGGGTTTGGAGGCGCGGCAGCTGCTGTTGGATGTGGTTTGGAAGAATGAAGAAGATGGGGGCCTCGGGTTCTGGCTGGTACATATATACCCAGTCGAACTCTGGCCGAATTCGGACCGAATTCGGGCCGAATTTGCCAAGGGTTGCCTGGCTATATATATATATCAAAAATAATAGAAGTAGGGCCACATCTTTTTTATTAGTTCGTTTCAAATATTTAATTCAGAGTTTAGTAATTTTAAATCTCAAAATAATATAATTAATATTATTTTACAAAATAATATTCTTTACTCAGTATCTGTCTCAGATTAGCTGTAGGAGTACTGTCCCAGCTAACGAAGGTTCACCGGGGAACTCTTAAGTACCGCTTCACTTCGACCGTAGTCGTGGTGACAGACAGACCCTTTTTAGGCTTGTCTCAAAAACAGTTTATGAGTATCGAATAAATTAATTAATAAAACAAGATTAATTAATATTATTGACATCTAAAATGCCTAATTCTCGACGTAAATAATTGAAACGATCTTCCGCTAGAGGTTTTGTGAGTATGTCAGCTAATTGATTCTGTGTATCTATGTATACAAGGTCTATATCTCCATTTTGTTGATGATCTCTAAGAAAGTGATGTCGAATCTCGATATGTTTAGTACGAGAATGACATACTGGATTCTTAGTAAAATTAATAGAACTAGTGTTGTCACAGAAAATGGGTATGTGTGAAAAATGCAATCCATAGTCTTTTAAGGTTTGTTTCATCCATAAAATTTGTGCACAACAACGTCCTACGGCGATATACTCAGCCTCGGTTGTTGATAATGCAACAGAATTTTGCTTTTTACTAAACCAAGAGACTAGAGCTTTTCCTAGGAAATGACATGTGCCGCTAGTGCTTTTTCTATCTACTTTGCATCCGAAAAAATTAGCATCAGAATAACCGGTTAGGTCAAACGACGTGGTTTTGGGATACCATAAGCCGACAGAAGAAGTGCCTTTAAGGTATCGGAAGATACGCTTAACTGCGCACAAATGTGATTCCTTAGGATTAGCTTGAAAGCGTGCACATAAGCAAACACTAAACATTATGTCTGGTCGACTAAGAGTTAAATACAGTAAGCTATCGATCATACCTCGATACTTACGTATGTCGACGGGTTTGCCTTGTTCATCAATATCAAGCTTGGTTGAAGTCGCCATTGGAGTGCTAAGTGGTTTTGCTGCTTCCATGTCGAACTTCTTTAATAGATCATTTGTGTACTTTGCTTGATTTATGAACGTCCTATTGTTGGTTTGTTTGATTTGCAGTCCGAAAAAGAATTTCAGCTATCCCATCATGCTCATCTCAAACTTATTCTGTATACACTTTGAAAATTTTTGACAAAGAGATTCATCAGTAGATCTAAAGATAATATCATCTGCATAGACTTAAATCAAAAGAATATTATTATTCAAAGATTTTATAAACAAAGTAGTGTCAACCTTTCCCTTTGAAAAACCGTTATCAAGTAGAAAAGTGCTTAGACGATCATACCAAGCACGAGGGG
>JANAVB010009596.1:4402239-4420547 GCA_029216955.1 Iris pallida
TATATATTGTCTTCCCTAATACCTTCAAATATAGTGCTACCAGTTGAACTATCAATTATAGTACATTTATCTTTTATGAAGTTAATACCATAACCGTGATCAGCTAAATGGCTTATGCTGAGTAGATTATGTTTTAACTCGGTAATAAAAAAAACATCTTTAATCACTGGATAGGGAGCCTTACCAATGTCATCGATACCGATTATGTACCCTCTCAAATTATTACCGAAGAAGACGTATCCTTTTTTATTCCTCTTCGACAGTGTTGCAAATAATGAAGCATCACCGGTCATGTGCCGTGAGCAACCGCTGTTGAGGATCCATTTGCTCCTAGCATGTGAAGGGCGTCCCACCTACAAAACAATTTGCAGATAAAACTTTTGGTACCCATTTCTTGTAGGGTCCTGACTGGTTAGTTTTTGCTATCCATGCATAAATATTTAAATCTACTAACTTTCTGTTCTACATGCAGAAGATATATGACCAATGAGGCCACAATAACGACATTTAGCATGTTGAGTGTTGAAAGTAGTGTGAGGTACATGATTGGTAGGTTTTGGTTTTATAGTGTAGAAGAATGCATGCCTATTAGTCTTCTTGGGCATAGTCTTGGTATGGTTTGGTCTGACAGTGTTGGGCGTGTTCCGATGATTCGGTAATTGACACGTGTTAGAATAGGAAGCAGCAACTTCAAGCCGTTTTCCTAAACTAATTTTCAACTTTTTGGAAGTTTCATATAATCTATTATCGTCAGATGTGAGTGATTCTAATCCGACCTGTGCACACTAGAGACTCTTTCTCTCCTTAGATAGGTCTTCCTTTAACTGGATAATAGTTTGGTCTTTTTTTCGGATAGCTTAACAGTCTCGTGTAACAACAATTTAATAGAAGAAAGCTCACCAGACTCATTTGAAGAGTCACTATCTCTAACATGATCTAGTAGGTCAGTAAGTCTTCCTATTTCACCTTTGTACTCTTTGAGTACCTTCTTAGAGGTTTCATATTTGCTACGCAGTTTTCTGTAATCATCTAACAGTTCACTGAAAACCTCTCCTAGTTGCTCAAAGGTGGAATCATCATAAGGGTCAAATAGAGGATTAGTGATTACCTGATCGCAAGCCATCAAGCACACATTTACAGCGTTATCTGATTATTTATCTTCTGAGTCGCTGGCTTCACTTTCATGCCATATGCTTGTGTTGGCGTACTTTCTTGATGTCGATTTCTTCAGGTAGCCTTTGTCATATTTGCTATTTTTCTTTGATGATGATGTTATTGGACAGTCTTTCTTCATGTGTCCTTTCTTCTTGCATCCGTAGCAAATAGGATCTTCCTCGTTGTTGTTGTTGTTGCTGTCTTTTGTTCTCCTGTTAAATCTCATGACCTTCTTGAATTTTCTTACCAGAAGAGCTTGATCTTCAGAGTCAGAGTCGCTGTCGTCGGAATCATCTTCGATGGTTCTTCTATGTTGAGCCTTGAGAGCGATCGTCTTCTCTGACTTCTTCTTTGGTGTAGCATCTTCAAAGTCTTGAAGTTCTAACTCGTGAGTGAGTAGCTTACCCATGAGTGTTTCTAGAGACATTGTTGAGAGGTCGTTCCCTTCAATGATTGCAGTAGCCTTTGGAATCCAGTTCTTTGTAAGGACTCGTAGAAGTTTGCGAATCTTCTCATGGTTACTGTAATCCTTGTCTAGTGAAGACAGAGGATTTATAATATCCAAGAATCTTGTAAACATGTGAGTTACTGATTCACTTGGCTTTATTTTGAACGCCTCATACTTCTGAGTAAGTCTGCAGATCTTTGACTCCTTGACTTGTGTTGTTCCTTCGTGGGTTACTTCGAGAAGTTTCCACACTTTGTTTGATGTTGTGCAAGTAGACACCCTGTTGAATTCAGTTCTGTCTAAGGCACAAAATAAAGCGTTAATAGCACGTGCGTCAAGACTGACCTTTTTTTTTCTTCCTCTGTATATTTGTCATGGGGTTTTTCAGCTAAAACACCATCAACATTAATACGAGGTAGCTTTTTATTGCCATCAATTACTGCAGACCATAAGTCAAAATTAAGAGATTTCAGAAAGAAACTCATACGTGTTTTCCAATAAGTTTAGTTTGTGCCGTCAAACAGTGGAGGTCTGCTTGTGGCTTGGCCTTCACTTGTGAATTTTACAGTTGCCATGTGTAATGCTGTGATCTATATAAAAATTAAATATAACTGCAATTTTACCTTGCTTTACCTGTATAACCCGCTCTGATACCAATTGTAGGAACGAAATAGTAAAGCAGAATACTCTAGAGGGGGGTGAATAGAGTAGGCAGCGGAATATTGCTAGTTAAAATCTTGTTAGCAGTTAGATCACAGATATAATAATAATCACCAAAGTAAATGATAGAAATTAAAAGTGATCAGAAGGCAAACGCAAACACCGAGATTTATACTGGTTTCCCTCTTGTGAGGACTAGTTCAGTCGGAAGAACTCTAGCTTCCAGTTGAATCCACTATTAGAAAATCTCGCAAGTTTTCATACGAAGTCCTTGCAACTTCTACAGACGCGAGCTTTGATACGAAGAACTCGACCAACTTCAATTGTGAAGAGTTGAATCTTTTATCAAGCCTTTGATTACAATCGCTCTGAAATCTCTAGATCGTACCGCACTGGCAATTCAACTAGAGGATTGTAATTGGCTTGGGATTTGAAAATAAAAGCTTTTAAGAACACTTTGGAAGAATGTAAGCTTAGAAAGAGAAGAGATTGAAAGTGAATTGGTAATTTGAAATGATCGAAATACTTCTCTATTTATAGTTTTTTCAAAGACAGAACTCTGACAGAATTCGGACAGAATTCGAACAGAACTCTTTGTAACAAACCGCAACTGAAGGATGACCAAGTTCAAAATCCCAACGTTCACTAACATTCCAAATGGCCGAACTCTGGCCGAACTTGGGCTGAGTTCTGCTGGGGTTCTGCCAGTTCATTTTGGAGAAAATAAATTTTTAGCTTTTTGAAAAATCCTTCAGAAGCTTTTTGTAAAAAGAATGTTTTTCAAAAACGTAGATCATTTGTAAAAGAATAGGATTGTTTTGAAAAACGTTTTCGGATAGCCTATTTGCCAGTACGACTCGGTGTATGTATTCCTAGACTCAATAAAATGAAAAATTATATTGCTTAACAGGAAGTACATTTGGAGTGGCAAACGGCTTCAGAACGGCTTCGGTCTTGAACATAGTAAATATCCATTATTGAGCAGTGTCCAAAACGTCGTAGGTAAACATCTGAGTTGACTTGCAATTATATCGAGACAGAGTTTGATCAAGTATTAAAATCAGGTTTGACCATGACCAATGGGCCAACACATAAGTGTAGAAAGAACTCCTTTGAACGTTGACTAAATCCAGGTTTTTGGATCAATTTCAATAGAAAATAAAAAAAATCATAATTCGAGACAAAACCTTAATTTTAATGGATTGACAAGATCTGACCTAGAGAGAATGGCGTTGGCGTGAAGATCGATGCAAGCTCTCTCTTTCTTCTCTAATCTGAGCGATCGCGAGCCCTTTACTTTTTGCTTGCCACTTCTATGTTATTGACATCGTTGATCTCTGCATATGAGATTCGAAAACCTGAAACCCTAATTTTTAGACTCCAGTTTCGAGATACCCCTATTGGAGAGCGCCACGATAGAAACGAGGAGGCGGAGAAGGAAAGCGTGGACTACTCGAACTCCTAACAACACTCGAGAGAGGGGAAAGTCGTAGAGTAGTAAGAGGAGAGGATTAGGTCATGCGAGAGGGGAATTGATAGAAAGGGGGAGGAAACAGGTGAGGAGGAGGAGGAGGGAAAGGGGAAGAGGAGAGGAAAAAAAGTGAGAGGGAGTGAAAAGGAGAGTGCAGAAGGAAGCGAGCATATTTTAGGTCTTTTGTTTCTCAGGAGGAAGTGAAAAAGAGAGCGGGGGAGTGAAAAAAGAGAGCGGCCTGAATATAGATTTTTTGACCTTTCATAACGTTTTTGTTTATAAACGTTATATACGTATAAACTATAAATAACGCTTATATGTGTAAAGCGTTATAATAGGCAAAAAAAATAGTCCAATCCATCATATTAAGAAGGGATTCAAAAAATTTGTAATATAATAACTTTTTTTCAAGCGTTATAAAATGGTATTTTTCTTGTAGTGGAGACGAAACTGTAGCTCTAACTGAGTAAGACGGTATTGAATATATATATGCTGATATCTTGTGTATTATCAACAATGTGAGCCTGGAGTACCGGAGAGCCAGTCAAGGAGAAATCCATTGTCTGTATCTGCTTGAAATTTTGAGTTTTTTAAATGTGTATGAAGCCTAAAACAATTATCTACTGGGTGATCGGACTTCTAACAGTGAACAAATCAGACTAGTCCGCTGACGAGGGTAGCTAGTAGCAGCAAAATGATCATGCTTCTTGCAATAGATACATAGAGGACCCAACTATTTTTTATTTTATTTTTTTTACTACCAGAATATCATATTTTAGCGACGCCAAAAAATGTCGCAAAAACGATAGAAAACGTCGCTAAGTACGTTTTTCGACGTATTTAGCGACATTTTCTTATGGTCACGGAAACCCTAGTCGCTAATCGTCGCTCGTTCCGACGTTTACCGACGCATGTATACGTTGGTAATTCACCGACGTTTACCGGCATGACGTCGATAACAGAGCGACGTCGGCAAACGTCGATCAATTGAGCGACGCATTTAGAATATTTATCGATGTTTACCGATTCTCTAAACGACAGTATTTCCTGCAAAATTTATCGACGTTTACCGACGCTGAGTCGGCAATCACCGACGTAACTCAGCGTTGGTAAACGTCGGTAAGCGTCGGTAAACGTCGTTAAATATTCCAGAAAGAATAAAAAATTACAAAAAGTCATTTTAGAATCACATTTTTCTCCTGCAGTTTAATAAATAACAATAAATACATAATAACATGTCCACCCTGGGTTTGCCGACCCCTTCGGTGGAACACTCAACACCGGTAAATCACAACAATATAACATAATGTAAATCAACACAAACAAATAAATATCTAAGTCTATAAACCAACTAACCAACTAAACAAATATCCAAGTCTGTAAACCAATACATAATAATATGCCGTCCCAAGTCTACAACAAATAACCATCCGACAAATATCCAAGTCTATAAACCAACCAACAAATATCCAAGTCTATAAACCAACCAACAAATATCCAAACATCCTGACCACCAATACTAAAAGTCTACACACAAACTAAGAATCAACACAAACAAACACAAATAAATCTATATGGATAGGAAGAAATAAACACAAACAAACGGTCCTAACTAGGACTACTGGGGATCTGGAAGAGGAGGGGCACCGTCGTGCCTCATGGATAGAAACATCTCATACTCATCTTGTGAAATTGTCACCGATGAAGAAGGTAGTAACGTCGGTGGAGTCGATGTCGATGAAGAAGGCAGTGGCGTCGGCGGAGTCGATGACGATGAAGGCGCACCCGGAGGACAATAACGCTCCAATGCTGCTAGTCGCTGGTGGTAGGAATCTATGGTAGATAACAGCCTCGTGCTATCAACCATCGAATCCTGCATCAACGTGAGCCTCTCGTCCATGGACATCTGTGATGCATGCAGATCCGTCACGCTGCGCTCTGTCGACGCTCTAAGATCAGTGACGTCCCGCTCCGTCCTCTTAGTCATATCTCTGAGCTCCATAATGCTGCGGTCGAGCGTATCCAATCGTGCTATGAGCGCAACATCGTCCGTCTGGTGCTGCTCCTGGATCCGTCGTAGCAGCTCATCACGGATAAACTCCACCATCTGCTAGACTCGGGCAGACTCCTGGGAGGGCTGTGGGCCATACACACTAGCAGGGGAGGTCCTAGAGGACTATGTCGCAACTAGGGCGCCAAAGGATCCCGTACCGTAGTACGTCCCCCTGTGGAGACCACCAGCGGCATTCACCCACAGCTCGTCCTCCGACGGAGCTGGAGCGGGCTGGGAGGAAGTACCGGCCTCTCTCGCAGCAGGTGCACTAGTAGCCGCCCACTCCTTAAGCCGTTGAAACTCGGCCTAGAAAGTATGGATACTCCCGAAGCAAGTAGGATCGACGGCGGAAAAGCGCCATTCCACTGCAGGTGCTGGATAAATGGAACTCCCGGTCTCACTAGCTACCGGTGCCACTTCCTCCTTAACAGTAGGAGGAGCCACCTCAGCAATCTGTGTTTCCCTCAAACGACGTGCCGCTGCTCGGGTCATGGGTGCCATCTGGTAAGATCGATATTCACAGAGAATATAATTGTAACATAAGCAAGCTAACTAAAGGAACCATCATCTCGTTTGAGTACATTTTCAAAAGCAGATAAAAATGTTACTTTTCAAACCCAGTTTTCATTTTCGAGACCTACTCTCAGTTAACATATCATGCAACTCAGTTCATATATATACATTACCCAAACCTATACATATTTCATTCAATCCCAAATGACAGTTTTCATGTATCAAAACCCAGGTTCCATTGTGAAATCTCAGTTTTCTTCTTGTGAACTGTAAGATACAATGAGTATACCTATACATATATGTACATACAATGATATACAAGAAAATACCTATATATACTTATTTAAAATGAGGAAAAAATGTGTACAGAGGTTAACATACATGTGTACGTGTCAAGGGGGTGTCCACGTGTCCATAAAACTGGACACGAGTGTCCAAACTACACAACATACATGTATAAGTGTCTGTCTCGTGTCGTGTTGTGTCCAGAGGTAGGTCAGACATAGGGCTTCGTGTACAAGTGTCTGTCTCGTGTCGTGTTGTGTCAGATATGGACACGGGGTAGCAGGGCACAGTCATAGGGCTAGAGTTTACCTAGTCGGGGAGGAGAGGGTCGTTGACGGGGGAGCTGGAGACGGAGGGGAGCTGGAGACGGAGGCTGAGGGTCGTCGAGGGGGAGCTGGAGACGGAGGGGAGATGGAGACGGAGGGGAGCTGGAGCGGGTCGTTGAGGGGGAGCGGAGGGCCGGAGGGGGTCGCCGAGGGTCGCGGAGGGGGAACCGAGGGAGGAGGAGGTCGCCGAGGGTCGTCGAGGGGGAGCCGATCGAGGGGGGAGGGGGTCGCCGAGAGGGAGCCGAGGGAGGAGGAGGTCGCCGAGGGCCGGAGGTGGTCGCCGAGGGCCGGAGGCGGTCGCCGAGGGTCGCCGAGGGTCGGGGGCCGAGGGGGTTGCCGAGGGATCGGAAAAAAATGGGGGAAGTGATCGAAATAATGGGGGGAATGAAAACTCAAACCTATATTTTCAATTCACCGACATATCCACGACGAACGTTTTTTAATACAAAACGTAGTCGCAATACGTCGCCTAACGTCGCCAATAGTGATGTCTTGCGACGTTATATAATAACTCGCTAAATTGTTAAAATATAGCGACGGTTTTGCTAAGCGTCGCTAATTGCGTCGCTAAAATGACTTCTTCTGATAGTATTTTTGGATTATTTTTATTTTTATTTTCTAAGTACACTTGAGTTTTTTTTTTTTTTTTCCAACTACATTGAGTTGACCAGGAATAGAATCCGTACATAGATATTTTCTAATATGTGATATTTGGCCAATGCCTTTAATAACAGAGAAGATTCCCCCAAGCACTTAATAATGAAAAAGATGTGATGAAACACTTTATCCATACTCAAAACCATAAATATTTTCTAATAGTTCAAAGTCGAAGACCCGGACGCCAATGAGAAGGAGCACAAGTCGGAGTTGCCGACGTCGACGGCGGACTGCTCACGTTCGCCAGGAGTTGGTGTTGATTGGGACGGTCAAGAGATAATCAACAATATTAATTAAAAAGAAAAACCTTACGGCTTTGATACCATGAAACAAATCTTGATTTTATTAATAGATGATGTATATAAAAGCAATATATAGAAGAAGAAGAAGAAAGGACACTTATCCCTATAGCAGAAGCAATATGTATTCATATTGGAGAAAAAAAAATCTAATCCTAAATCTAATTAATTTTAACAATCCAAAAACAATACAGTTATCATATTCATAGGGATAATGGGGTGGGTATAACGGTTTCTGAAACCACAACGAAGCTTGCGACTTGTGAGAGGCTCTAGCTGTTCTTCTATTCCAAACTTCATCTAATTAACCAGAAATTAAGACTTCCATCTAATTGCATATATATACAACTATATATATTTTTTTGAATCATTTATACAACTATATTCGTTCGTAACACAAGATGATAATATCACTACTGGCAATCGTCCTCTATCTGTACTTGGGCCCGGACGGAGTGATCTTGATGACGAGGCCGGGGAAGACGTCGTCGGAGTCCTGCACGTGCGGGTTCCGCTCCAAGATGAAGGGGTCGTCGCACCTGGCGCTGATGGTGTGGAGGGTCTCCCCTTCGCCCACCACGTAGATCTCGTCGCACGGCCGGCCCGTCGCGAACTGCGTCCCACCCTGCGCCGCGTCCGTGTGGAACCTTTCGGGGTCCCTGCCGAGAGAGCCCAGCATCATGACCGCGAGGACCGTGAGCGCGAGGAACAGCGTTGCGGCGTCGGCGACGGCTATTGCCCTCTTGAAAACTTTTCTTGTCATGTTTACGTTTTAGTAGTACTGACAGAGAGGAGAATAGAATGGTATAGAAGAGGGGAGTTGTGTAGGGGGGGTTTTATACGCAAAGGGGAAGGAAGAAGTGGTAGTTCTTGCTGGTTGAGGAGGAAGTTTGATGGGGTCATCTTTGGCGTACGTGGTTTTTTTTTTTTTTTTTACGAGTTGGACGTAACGCATCTAATTTTGTACATGTTGTATTGTATGTTATTTAGATTTACTGTTTTTAATTTTTACGTACATTCACACTTTTTCCGTAATTCGATTCCGAGACTATCTACTTAGACAAAAAGATTATATGTCTTCCTGCTAATCACAAGAATCAGTTGAGTTGGATCTTAATTTGACGTAGGTGTCTCCAACTTTGAAAAGAATACACGGGTCAAAAAGTAACGGTTCTTGGCATATTCATCTAGAGGGATATGTAAAGTCTTCTATATATGTTGAGCCAATAGAATAAGGACCAGTTGAAGATTGGAAATGAATGGTAGTGACAGATTAGGGAGAGTTCAAAGGGGACCTGCAGAAGTCTCTGTCCTGGACTTGGTCGTGGCCTTGTGGTTGTTTGGATGGGTGATCTTCTCATAGCCCTATGACAGGTTCGACCCGGACTCGGTTTTGACGGGATTTGACCGAGCCTAGAACGGGTCAGGCTCAGCCAAGATTTGGAGGCAGGCCGGTCCGGGCCGAATCCAGTCCGGACCCACGGTCCGATTTTCATTGTCAGTGAGGCATAACAACATGGTCCATAATTTGCATACAATATTTTTTCTCAAACCTATCATCTTTCAGATTGGAAACAACTTATTGTTGTCAATTTTATTGGTATATATATAAGGACTCCAACCTTCTTATCACACCTTTGCATGATATATGTTTGTAATGTGATTGTACAAATTTTATCTTGGAAGCGTCAGATATAACCACAAACCAATTTATGCTCGAATGACTAGTCCTCCTTGGATATATCACTCGCCTTCTCAGAAGAAAACACAAATATATGTACTTTTTTGACGAAAACTTACGTCGTCGATAATGATAATTTGTGTCATTCAGGTTGACTATAGAAACTAATTTAACATCTATCTTTCCTCTTGGTCAATCTGTCAGCAACACTCTTAGTCTAGCGCTCTAATACCATTATGTTGGAAACAGAACTCAGAACATAGCAGGAATATCAACCATTCCCAGCCAAGAAAAACAAATTAGTGGTGTCTGAAAATCCTAATAACTTGCAAACATAGAATCACATCTCAACATAATTGCATAGTCACAAACATAAGACTTTGTATGTTGAAACCCAATATGAGAGAGAAACACGAGACGATTGAAGTCCAACTTGAAAAAGTCTCCACTACTAGAATGAAATAAATATACCATATTCTAAAACTTCTCTCATCGATTCGACAAACATATCATCCACAACTGCTCAATAATGTAAATGGATTACAGAGCAAGTAATAAGTTGCGAAAGACAAGAATTAGAAGGCGAATCGAATGGATCTCCTCGAACTAATCTTTCCTCGAATCTACCACAAAGCTCTCCAAATCCCTTTTTTCCTTTTCTTGAAAGTTGCACAATCACTTTCTTCTGTTTGCCTCTAATTAGGTTAGGAAATAACGTGTACCCATATTTCCAAGTTCGAGATAATTCGAACCATTGCCTCCCAATAAAAATTGATCTAGGCCACTCGATTTCCTCTCACTTGCTCAATCGGTATACCGCAAGTATGCTTGATGCAAAAAAGATCCCAAAACACGCTGAAAAATATGTTGCACAAATGGGTATGCCGGAGCCCCTGATATATACTTGCCTAAAAACTGGTGGTACTGACTATAATACGAGTCTCGTCAAAGACTTGACCTCCCTTGGCTTCTCTCACACACACGGATGAAACTTGTCACACTCCAGTGTTCTCCACATAGGAGGAAAAACAATCAACTTAACACTTTCAAGCAACCAAACAGCTCCTTAGGGGGTGTTTATTTTTACCTCTAATTAGCGGTGAATCACTATCTGGGTCTAATTAGAGGTGGATTAACAAAAATATTTTTTTGCATCTAACTAATTGCATGACGACTAATTAGAGGATTCAAAACTAAAGTTATAGCTTGCAATTTTCTTTGCAACCCCAACCTCTAATTGTATGGTACTTAAAAGACCATTGTAAACCCTAGAAAATCATTATTTTTCTCTTATATACTCAACATTGGTGATATATAATCTAAAAAGGGAAAATCACAACAAAAAAAAAGCAAAACAAAGAAGGAAAATTATACACAAAATTTGAGATTAATGCAGTTTTATTGTTTATATGTCGTAATTGTTGTGAGTGGTATAAGACTTTGTTTATGATTTGTCATTGCTTTGACTTCCATGATATATTGTGGGAATGTGATATATATTTCACTTAATTTATAATGAAACTATTTTGATATAAATTCAATTTGAAGTAATAAATTTTGCCAAACAATTAGCAAAATATTTTATTTTAGAATTTTTATAATAAGGGTATAAAGATAAATTGGTGTCTAATTAGGCATTGAAAAACAAACATAAAATCGCGAATTATTTTAAAAAATAATTTTTTTATGAATCACTCATTAAATACTCTAATTAGTGATTGATGGGATCCCAACCTCTAATTAGTTCACAACTCTAAAAATTGAAAACAAAACTCGCTTAGTTTGAGGAGTCCATTTTTTTCACCCATCAAAGCTACTGGAGATGGTCACCCATCCATTAAAATGTTACCACATGTCATTATATTTTTATCGAACCTAAAATCTCTTTGGGAGTGGTTTGGTTAACAATTCGACTCCAGAAACTCAAATAAGAACTCAAATTAAATATTTGCAGTATGGTTGACACGTGGATTAAATTTTTTATTTAGGCCTTTGAAAGTATACTTACTTTTCCTGTTTAGGCCCTCAAAAGAAGCATGTAATCCAACGATTAAAATTTTTGTAGCGTTTGTAGCTCATGAGTTACTCTAAGATTTTTGTTTGGTGAACATTCCATCAGCTTTGAACGCACGTGACAACTTTTAAATGGAAGGATAAATATTCCAACTGGTCTTCACTATGGTTGAATAAAAATGAACTCTAGTTCGAACTCCCTAGAATAAGAAATTGTCATACTTGGACTTCCTACCATCCAAACAGTGCCGTAAAAAATCAATTTAAACCAATGATTTATTTATCAAAAAAAAAAAAAAACAGTTATCATATAATGGGTTGGGTAAAACGGTTTCTGAAACCACGACGAAGCTTGTGACTTGTGAGAGGCTCTAGCTGTTCTTCTATTCGAAACTTCATCTAATTAACTAGAAATGAAGACATTTCTTTCTTTTCTTTTTTTTGAGGGGAAGCAAGTAATTGCATATATGCATCCTATATATACAACTATATAATTTTTTTTGAATCATATATACAACTATATTCATTGATAACACAAAATGACAATATCACTACTGTCACTCGTCCTCTATCTGTACTTGGGCCCGGACGGAGTGATCTTGATGACGAGGCCGGGGAAGACGTCGTCGGAGTCTTGCACGAGCGGGTTCCGCTCCAATATGAAGGGGTCGTCGCACCTGTCGCTGATGGTGTGGAGGGTCTCCCCTTCGCCCACCACGTAGATCTCGTCACACGGCCGGCCCGTCGTGAACTGCCTGCCCCCCTGCGCTGCGTCCGCGTGGAACCTTTCGGGGTCCCCGCGGAGGGAGCCCAGCATCATTACCGAGAGTACCGTGAGCGCGAGTAACAGCGTCGCGGCGTCGGCGACGGCTATTGCCCTCTTGACAGCTTTACTTGTCATGTTTATGTTTTAGTAGTACTTACGGAGAGGAGAATGGAATGATATAGAAGAGGAAAGGAGTTGTGTTGGGGGCTTTTTTATACAATGGGAGAAAAGAGGGGGGGGGGGGGGGGGGGGGGGGGGGTGGGGTTCTGTTTGGGTGGAATGGTAGTTCTTGTTGGTTGAGGAGGAAGTTTGTTGGGGTCATCTTTGGCGTACGTGTCTTTAAGTTTGAAAAGAATACACGGGGTCAGAAAATAACTCTGTTCTTGGCATATTTATGTAGGAGGGAAATGTAAAGCCTTCTTCGTTGGTGGGGTTCTGTTTGGGTGGAATGGTAGTTCTTGTTGGTTGAGGAGGAAGTTTGTTGGGGTCATCTTTGGCGTACGTGTCTTTAAGTTTGAAAAGAATACACGGGGTCAGAAAATAACTCTGTTCTTGGCATATTTATGTAGGAGGGAAATGTAAAGCCTTCTTCGTTGATGCAGTAGAACAAGGACCAGCTGAAGATTGGAAATAGATGGTAGTGATAGTGATAGATTACGGAGAGTTCAAAGGGAACCTGCAGAAGTCTTTGTCCTGGACTAGTTCGTGGCCTTGTGGTTGTTTGGATTGGTTCTCATGTCTACTATTATAAATTATGTATATTATCATTTAAATTAATTTAAAAAATTATTAAATTTAAAAAAATTAATCAAGCATTGAACTATCTAATATAATATATTTATAACTAAGTAACTTAAAATCAAGTACTTAAGGTGGAAGACATTTTTTTTAATTGTTTGAGTTCAAATCCTAGGAACACATTTTTGTAATAAATTCATATTTAATTCTTTTGCGTGTTCAATGCACTTGCACAATACTAGAACCCTATAAAGAAAATTACCCAGAAATTTCAGCCTTCATCTCTATCTCTACTCTTTATCAGGCTTTTGGCTCAAAATGAGCCATATAAGTAGTATGTATATTTTTTGGCTCAAAATGAGCCTTATAAGTCGTATCTATTTTTTCACATAATTAAAAATTAAAAATTAAAAATTAAAAAATTAACTAGATACTAATAATTATTTAACGACCTAATATTATCTAATTATAGCCAAACACCTCTAACTTATATAGTTAATGTGGAAGACATTCTTCCTAGTTGGATGGGTTTGATGCATAGGACATTTATAACATATTCTAATTTAAATTATTATTTAATAATTTTTTTTATGTGGCATGAAGTTTCCATGGGTTACAAAAGACGTAGAAAATCAAAGATTACCACTGATTATTGTCCTCATTGGTCTTATGTAATCAGAATACAAACTGACTACAAAGAAAATAAGAGCAAGAAGTAACACACTACCAAAATATCTCATATTAGCGACGCCAAACGACGTCGCTAAACAGCCACAAAACGCCGCTAAATGAAAACAACGACGTATTTAGCGACGTTTTGGGCATGTCGCGTTATTCATGGTCGCTATTAGGGAAAACGTCGCTATTCGTCGCCAGAGCGACGTAGATCGACGACGTATGACGTCGCTAGTATTAGCGGCTTTTACCGACTACAACGTTGCTAATTAGCGACGTTACCTTTCGTTGCTGATTGTCGCTGTCCGTTCAGATTTTAGCGACGTTAAATTAGTGATTAGCGACGTTGTCCGACTCCATATCTGAGATTTTTTGGTTGCCACGTCATCATTGTAGCGACGTTTAGCGACGTTATAATACTTGAATACCGACGTCCAGATACTAGATTAGATGACCTGTACAGTTTGCCACGTCAACGCATCTGCGACGTTCTGCGACGATTAGCGACGTTTAGTTCTCAGGTTTGCGACGTTGTTGCGACGTAAGTGTGCGTCGCCGAACGTCGCTAATTCCAAAAAAATTGTAAAAAAATAGCAGACAGCATGCATTTCACATAAATAACAGTTACATTAAAAATATTGTACCTACATTTAGAGTTTCAGTTTGCAGATAATAGACCCGGAGCAACCCTTCGTAGAATTTTCTGGGTTCGTCGACCCCTTCGGTGGAACACTCAACACCGATAAACCAATATAGAGACAAATAATAATAATGTATTACCAATAATCAAATAAATAGAATCGAACAGTCAGAAAGACAAGAAATAGCCGGGTGGATACAAATCCACTACCAAACGGCTATAAAAAGTGTGTCCGATAATATTCAACATAACAAAACACAAATAGTCATACTCGGGATAAAATAAATACATAAACCAACAAATACATAAAGATTCAACAATGGGACACCAACACAACAAATGAAAACAAGTCCAATAAAGAACTACGCCTGGTCAGGATGAGGAGGAGGAGGAGTAGGCAGTGCCTGCACCTGGGACACCAGGAACCTATACTACTCTGGGGTCAGCATCATCGGTGACAACCCATCAGTAGGAGGAAGAGGGGGCAGTGGAGTCGTTGCAGTAGTTGTGGATATTGAAGCATGACCAGGAAGTGTCCGCTCCATGGCCAGCAGTCTGGAGTTGGTGGACGCCATAACAGACGCCAGTCTCGAAACCTGCTCACCATTGACCGTATGTATCCCCTGCACCGCCTGAACGGCACGATCCGTCCTCTCGCTCGTCTCTCTAATAGTGCGCTCGAGCATATCAAATCGTGCGATGAGAGCCGCATCGTCCGTCTGTGGCTGAGACTGGGGCTGCTCCATCCTCCGCAACAGCTCGTCACGCAGCTCAGTAAGCTGGCGACAGAGTTCCCCCACTCGGACCGACTCCTCTAAGGGATGTGGGGAATGCACACTGGCAGAGGAGGCTCTGAATGACTGCATCGCCACAAAGACGCTATAGGATCCTGTACCATAGTACGTACCCCTCTGAAGACCACCAACGACGGTCATCCAGAGCTCGTCCATCGACCGAGCCGGAGGGGGCTACGCGGAAATACCAACCCCTCCCTCCGCAGATGTACTAGTAAGCTCACGATTTAGCCTAAGATACTCATCCTAGAAAAGTACGTATCTCGATAAGCATAATATTTACTACCAACCTAGTTGTTCCACATCTATGGATATATTTGCATATTTCTTAAGTTATAATAAAGTTAGTGACACGTAAAGTAATACTTACATAGCTCTGCGTGGCCCAATCATCGATGAGCTATCTGTCCTTTCAATGGGTAGCCAGAAAGACCGTCTTTACCTGTTATAATAAAATGTTTGTCATTAAAATTAAACATTTTATTACTACTTTCATTAAAATAATATATTACAGTAAAACACGTACCAGGCGACGAAAATATTTTGTCATGGTAATCGAGCCACCACACCACTTTCCTGCCTTCGTCTTAGCCACCTTCGCCTTCTCCGACCGTTCCTTGAACCTAGGAGCGTCGAATCTAGCCTTCATGGCAGTCCACTGCTCGGGCGTGATCCAACCTTGGATCCCTTTTCCGGAACGGTCTCGAGCCTTCTGGTCGTCGATCTCATCCCGGATCAACTTGGCAGCAACGACAGAAAATTGCTACTCAATCGTCTCAGCCCGGTGTAGTGGATAAAAATATATTTTCTACAAGAATAAAATTAGTTAGCTATACAATATGCTTAAAATATGATTTATACTAAAAGCAATATACTTTAGTTACCTTGAAGTGGACAAACCAGAATGCCTTCCTCTCGTCCGAGGCATCCGAGTAGTTGATCCAAGGCCCGCCGTAGTTGGACCTCAGAAATAGTCCCAATGCCCTCTAAACTGACGGGGGACGATATCTACACAACGATAGTTAAATTTATTAACATATAGATATAAGTATGAATAAATGTTAACTAATTAACTTACTTTGTAGGCCCGTCGGACCAAATCTCTATCTTTGTCTCGTCCGGAGGGGCGCATGGGGGATCGCTCTGATCATATATAGATGGCGTAGGTGCGACCTCCTCCACCCGCTCCTCCGTCTCCATAGTGCCGTCAGCAGGAGGAATGATGCTGGACGGGCTAGGATCGGGCCGGGAACTGTCTGTCCCAGGAGTTCTGCCACGTACCGTCGACGTAGACGGAGATCCGAATGGCTGGTACACTAGAGTACTATGAGATGAGGGATCGGCACCGTCATCCACTAACGGAGTACCACTCCGTCCACCAGTGGATCTCTACCTCCACGGGATACTCCTCTACTGCTACGGGATTACGATCCTCTGCGTCCTTCCATACCTGATAGAAATAGATATCTACAAGATAATAATCATTCATTTAATATATCACAGGTTATAAAGATAGACCCGGAGCAACTCTCTGTTGAATTTGTAGATAATAAACATGCATTTAACATATCACGATTTATAAAAATAGACCCGGAGCAACCCTCCGTTGAATTTCTAGATAATAACCAAGTCTAGATAATAAACTCTATTAGCATCCAGAAACATCCAGAAAGTAAAATAAATATCCAATTCTAGATAATAACATCCAGAAACATCCAAGTCTAACCCAGAAATAAGTCTACCGGAAACAAAGCCGGTCAAAAATCAATATCCAAAAACAAAGCCAAGTCTAACCCAGAAATAAGTCTACTGTCCTCTACGCAGGCGCAGTAAGATCTCCCTCCTCAGCCACTGCGCATAGGTAGGATCCATGCCAGCAAGATCAATATCCAGAGGAGATGGATGACTGGAACTCCTGGTGCAACTGTCCTCTGGTGCCACCTCCTCCTTCACAACAATCTCGGCTTTAGGAATCACTTTCTCCTTAATAGTAGGAGAAAGTTCTTCCTTGACCGTCATCTCTGCAGTAGGTACCACTACCGACTCAGCAGCATGAGGAAGCACTACCTCCTCAGCAGTAGGTGCCTCTCTCAAGCGACGTCCTCGGGTCATGGGTGCCATCTGGTAAGATTGATGGAAACATAGAGATTAATTAAGGATTAAACAAAATGACAATATTAGACGTGTAATGTGAAAAATATTTTATATTTTATTTTACTTTCAATCATCTTCTAAAAATTCATCTTCTTCGTCCTCCGCGTCCTCATCTTCCTCTTCCTCCTCATCTTCGCTTTCATCTTGTGAACCCAGTTTTTTGGATTCGTAATTTATTATTATTATTATTATTATTATTATTATTATTATTATTATTATTATTATTATATAATACTGTGGATTCAAAAATTATTCTCGAAATAATAATTTAGATTTTGCTTGCGAGACCCGAACCTGGACCAGTCCGAGCCTGACCCTGATTCATTTTCGTTTCCCTTAGAAATCCTATTTCTATTATCCACTCTTTTAATATATATATATATATATATATATATATATATATATATATATATATATATATATATATATATATATATATAAAACCCTGGCCTGGTCTCCCCACGACCAGGCCATTCACGCACACCCCCTTATCTACAGGATCACCACCTCTCCCTACTTTCCTCCCCCTCACATATTTCCCCACAGCACTCTTTCCCCTCTCCCCCTTAACACCACACACCACCACTTTTCCCACTACTCTCCCACTTCCCCTCTTCCCCTTCCTCACAAACCCTCACTTCTCCTCACTCCCCACACTCTCCGGACAGACCCGAACTCCCGAGCTCCCGTGACCCCGACCCCGTCCGACGCCTCCGCCCATCGGTCAGCGCTCCGCCGGACCTCCGCCCTCCTCCGGCGCGCATCTCCGCGGACCCCGAGCCCCGTGCCACAGCGCGTCCGCCGCCCGCGGCTCCGCCCACGGACTCCCCAGCCGGCCGCCCCAACTCCGGCCGACTCCGGCCGCGCCCGCCGTCCAGGCCGCGACCCCCTGCCTCCCGCCGGTTCTCAGCAGCCGACGCCGCCCCGCGGCCACCCCCCTCTCTCCCTGTCCAGCGCCCACAGCGCTCCTCCCCCTCCTC
>JANAVB010009596.1:4427463-4497463 GCA_029216955.1 Iris pallida
AATACGTATAAAAATAGTAATTGCAAAAATAAATTTGTCTAAATATGGGGGTTTACATCGAAGAAGTACGGTTTTCCTCCGTGTTTTAACGGAAACCTTCGTGCGGTCCATGTAATATGGACATGAGAGATGACTATGAGTGCTCCACCCAGATAACATTCCATATGCCGGAAAGTCGGATGGTCCACATCAGTGCGGCCATCATCTGCAAATTTTGCTTTCTAGAAACATCGTAGGTGTTGGCACCTACTTCCACAACTGATTTAACTCATCTATTAATGGCTTAAATACACATCGATGTTCCTTTTCGAATGTTCGGACCCAGGATAATAACGGTGAGAAACATATACGGAGTCTTCATACACATCCAAGGCGATAGATGTACGGAGTGACGATCACAGGCCAACACGATACTGGAGCCCAAAAGTCCGAATGGGGTTAAAACCGTCGGAGGAAAGACCCAATCTGATATTACGCGTATCCGAAGCAAAATTGGATACTCTCGATCAAAGTGCTTCCATGCTTTCCCATCAGATGGGTGATCCAACACTCCTTCGATCTGTTTCCGTCTGTGCCAGCTCATATTTTCTGCAGTCTCCTTCACCATAAATAACCTCTGCAACCGTGGCGTCAACGACAAGTAGTGCATCGAATCGGTAGGCTTCCTTGCACCGGGAGTCCTACTTGAACTTGTTGCCTTGTAGCGATAAGCACCACAAAATCTGTACACATCTTCATCCTTGTCATTTTTGTAGTAGAACATGCACCCGTTGCGACATGCATCAATTTTCTCGTATCCCATCCAGAGAGATCTCACCATCCTCTTAGACCGGTAGAAGTCTGCAGGTAACTTTGCACCAACCGGCAAGATCTCTATAATCAACTCGATGATTCGATCGTAGCATTCTTGAGACATGTTAAAATCAGACTTGATGCTCAACAGTCTTGTAACCACCTCCAACGGTGAATGATCCTCACAACTAGGCTACAAAGGAGTCCTTGCATTCTCCAGCAACTCCATGAACTTTGTAGCATCAACATTCGGTGCCTCCTCTGCCGTATCATGATTGTCTGGATCGAAACTAGGCCCCGCAGCGTCAAAAACCATGTTCACGCACCCTTCGTCGTAACCAGCGTGGTCATGGACATCCATATACGGGAAATTAGGCTCCAGCTCCGATGCTAAAGGCACAAGTTCTCCGTGTGACGTCCATTGATAGTAATTCAGTATAAAACCTTTCGAGTACAAATGATATGTCACATTCACTTCTGGATGATATTTTATGTTGTAACATCTCACACATGGACACTTAATTTTGGTACGATCCATGTACTGAGGGAACACCTTGGCGAATTATAGGAATTGCTCTCCCCATGTATAAATTCATCCCGTACACCGCACATGTCATCAGGATGACGATTATACATCCACGAACAATGCCGCAGATAGTAATTCATATCATTTCATAATAATTCTACAAAGACAGATACACATTATTCGAGTATATTTCAAATTGATGCATATAGACACATGAGTATCAAATGAGTGTCGTCACATGTTCAACAAGAAGGCCCCCTCTCTGACCCCCCCTCTCTGGTTGCTAGTCGAGGTAGAGTATATTCAGAATGCGAGCAGATCTTCTTCTATTATTGATGTTCAGACGATAATATATGAGGACAGTGTCGTGTGCATTAACCAGATGATGAAGGACAACATCAGGGAGATAATATCAAGCACACGTTGCACCGAAGTTTTTCTTCTTGCATTAACAACAACAACAATAAAAAAAAAGAAAAGTCAAACAAATCTAATCCCATGGCAGCTTGGTCGACATGTTCAAAAAGTCTATACTGGTGTCCACTTTCTAAAAGATCATTTATGGTACCAGATTGTGAAGATTCTCTAAATTGCAAGGCTCGTAGTTTGGGATAAATGTTGACATTATGCGTTTATACATAAGTTTACTTACTTGACCTTAACGTACTCTCTTTTTCTAACTTAGGAACATTTTCCTCTAGGTTTTCATATCCTAAGAAAGTTTTAACATAGAACTAACATTGTGCTAGTCATATCTCTAAAAATTTCCATGTCTTTAAGACTTATCAATATTTACTCACTTTTTTCCTTCGATTGTGATTTTTCCACTAGATTTTTCAAGTCAAGATTTTTGCTGAAGTCTAACCACATCTATACATTACCATAAACTTGCATTAATATATTGGCTGAAAACTAATGCTGATCATTTCTGAAAACTGATACAATTTTTATATTGAATTATGAACAGGTACTCAAGGGGCAGTATTGCAATGTGACTGCTCTATTGGTTCTGCACAAAGGGATCGTGATCCCTTAAAATCCTCAATCGATCTCCCGAGATCCGATCTTATAAATGTCTTATGGCTTTATATATAAAGCAAGCAGTATACCATATCCTAACACTAACTGATAATCATATACACTAACACTCTTAGATAGGATACTCGCATTCACTTCTAAATATCCTAATTGATCCTAAACTACATTCACTCACTAGTACCAACACTAACTCAAATAGGCACTATCATCTCCCTAAGATACTATAATGATACCAACTGATACCACTGCTCACACTCACACTCGACACATACACACTTCACTCAGGCATTTGCCTGTACCCGAGCTCCCAAATGGGATTCCCCCTATCTCCTAAAGCCCCTGACTTCTTTAACCCCTGCCCTTGTGGCTTGTAGCCCGAGCCAATGCAAGTCTTGCCAAGGCAAGTTGCTACTGCTGCAGCAATGCCACATGGCATATGCCAATGTGGCACTTACCAATATGCTTACTGCCCTATGTCGTGTCTGTGTGTGTATGTGTCGTGTGTGTCGTGTCGTGTCAGTGTGTGTGCATATGTGTGTGAGTATGTGTATGCATATGTGTGTGCATATGTGTCGTGTCTGTGTGTATGTGCGTGTCGTGTGTGTCGTGTTTATGTGTGTGCGTGTCGTGTGTGTCGAATCGTGTCTGTGTCAGCAAGTCAGGGGAGGAAGATAGGGTTAGTGTTTACCTGCCATGGTCAGAGTCGGGTCGGGGTCGCCGGGGCTGGAGCAGCCGTGGAGGGGATTAGTCGGGTTGGCGTCGACGAGGGGAATCGACGGAGGAAGGGGGATGCCGGAGGAACGACGGTCGCCGCGGGGAAGGGGGTCGCCGGAGGGAGGGGGAACGCCGGAGGGACAAGAGGGGAAGGGAAATTTAGGGATGAGAGAGCTGGAAAGGAAATTTAGGGTGAAAAAAATGAAAAGTCGATCGACACTTGAAACCTATATGAAACTTTTTAGTGACGTCTAAAAAAGGACGTCGCTAAACGTCGCTATAAACTAAAGATATGGTGACGTACAGAAGTATGAGTCAGAAAACGTCGCTAAATAAAACAAAATAATGACATTTTGCGACGAGACCGCGACATCTGCTTTCCAAACAATAATGCTTGTCGATACTCGTCTCTCTACGTCGCTAATAGTGACGTTCAACGACGTCTTTTATAGACGTTGCTAAATACACAAAAAGTAGCGACGTTATTACTTAGAGTCGCTAAATTCGTCGCCAATATGACTTATTTTGGTCGTGATACTCTCAAGCGTAGTCACTACTTCTTATTGATTTTTTCTCATTATTTCTCGTGGATTGAAAATCGATCGTGGATTCGGATAACTCTTGTGGACTCGAGAGTCGCTCATAGATTTGTGTAAATATAATATCTATTTCAAGAATGTTTATTATCCCCCACTTCGCTTCAGCATCATGCCATCCTCCGTCATTGTGTTTCAGTTAGCCAACATCGATGATTCTGCTTTCACCAGCCTACTCTAAACTTGGAAAATATTTATATAGTACTCTCTCTACATCAAGTGGCATCATAACATGTTTCACTACACCCTAATGACCGTAAGCGTTAAAAATAAATTCCTAATGGTTTGTACCATTGGTAATTTGGCGTGAATTTTTTTCCTAACGACAATTGTATCAATTTTTTTTGTTAGGAAAAGAATTTCTAATGGTAAAACATCGTTGGTAAATAACATTTTCTCACAGTAAAATACCGTTGGTAATCATGAAATCCTAACACTTATAACCGTTGGCAATAGTAAAATGCTAACATTTATAGCCGTTACAAAATAAATTTTTGTACGGTTATAATCGTGAACCTAAAGCTTTTACCAATAGTTTTGTTTTCCTATTCAAATCTATGCAAATCTTATCTGCTCACATCTTTTATAACAATCTTAAACCTTATTCTACTCTTAATAACCAACCCCTACCTATTCTATATATGTAAGAAAAAAAAAATCCAAAAATAGGCCCATGACCATTTTTGACTTTGTCCATATATTTGATTGATTTTCATATATGGATTTCCATATATGGTAAGCCTACATAATATTGGACTTCCATATATGGTAAGCCTAT
Source organism: Iris pallida (assembly GCA_029216955.1). NCBI lineage: Eukaryota > Viridiplantae > Streptophyta > Magnoliopsida > Asparagales > Iridaceae > Iris > Iris pallida. The sequence continues at coordinate 4,431,908 of JANAVB010009596.1, forward strand.
ATAAGATTGAATTTTAAGCCTAAATAGGATTTGATTTTCATATATAGACACATATCATGTTATATAAAGGGGTCTAAAGGTTTTTCTTGAGATATCTTATTATGCTCAATAAAAGTTGTTGAATAAGTTCAACACAAGAGTTTGCAATCTAATTGTACTCAAGGAAAGTTGTTGTATAAGTTCAACACACGAGAGCTAAAGTTGTTGAATAAGAAAAAGAAATACAAGGTATCCGATAAAGTTTTCAGAGAAAATTAATTTGGTAGATCCTTGAGATGGCTCCGTCAAGCAAGGTTTGCGAAGTATGAAATTGAAAAGTTGAATGGGATAAATAATTTTGGATTTGGAAAAGGTAGATGAATGGCGTTCTCATATCTCAAAAGTTTCAGAAGGCTTTACGAAAAAAGTACAATAAGCCCGCTGACATGACCAATGATAATTGGGATGACATGGATCTCGAAGCATGTGATATTATTCGTCTGTGTTTGGAAAGGGATGTTGTGTATCTGTGAAGGCCGAAACTACAGCCGCTGGGGTCTGGATGAAGTTGGAATCACTCTACCTGACGAAGAATCTTACCAACCGACTTTATATGTAAAGTCGCTCTACAGACTAGTGATGGATGAAGGTACATGAATTCGAGAACATAACTCAAAATTTAATTGCATTACTTCTGACTTGAAGGATGTTGACATAGATGAAGATGATGGTCGTTTGACGCTAATCCTATTATTTTATTTGCCCAATTTTTATAAGAATCTTATTCAATCATTACTATACAGAATAGTTTCAATTTACTTAGAAGAGGCTACGAGTTCCTTATTGTCTAATAGGGGTCGATAGAGGTTGGCTTCTAATGATAGAAATGGTAGAGACCAAGCACAAGGTTTGACGACAAGAGGGAGGACAAATGATAGAACATCTTCTAGCAGAAGGTCAAGATCCAAGTCTAAGACACCTATTCAGAAGGAGAAGTGCTTCAACTGTAATAATAAATACATTATACAAATAAGTGTCCTCGTCCAAAGAAGAAGAAGAAGAAAAATGAGAATAAGACAGAGAGAAGTTGATGAAGCAAACTGTGCTTCAAAAGTCGACGGGGTCTATTTTTCTGTGGTACATAACAACATGAGTGACCGTTGGATTCTCGATTCTGGATGCTTATACCATATGTGTCCAAAGAGGGATTTGTTTTCATCCTATAATATGACCGATAGTGGTTCTGTGTTGATAGGAAACAACAACGCTAGTCGAGCTGTTGGAATTGGGTCTATCAATGTGAAGCTGCTTGATGGAATTGTGCGAACTTTGTCCAATGTCAGACATATTTTTGACCTCAAGAAAAATCTTATTTCTCTTGGTACGCTTGACTTGTATGGTAACAAGTTCATTGTCGTGGGTAGAGACTTGCAGGTTATTCGTGGTTCTTTGGTGGTAATAAATTGTCACCGATATGGTAACCTTTATATCTTTTTGGAAAGCATTATAACTGGGACTTTAGCAGCCAGTACATCTGATTCGTCTGATAGCACACGTCTTTGGAATATATGGCTTGAATGAGAAAGGCCTATCCTTACTAAGAAAACAGGGGTTACTGAAGAACTTGAAGAAACCAAGTATGGATTTCTGTAAACATTGTGTTTATTGTAAGCAACACAAGGTGGCCTTCAGTACAAGCAAGCAGAAGACGAGAGGTATTCTTGACTATGTGCATACAAATGTTTGTAGACCTAGCAGGATTCCTTCCAAGAATGGAGCAAGGTACTATGTTACTTTTATTGATGATTATACAAGTTATGTTTGGTTGTAGTTCATCAAAGCCAAGGATCAAGTATTCGAAAAGTTTAAGTTGTGGAAAGTGATGGTGGAGAACATAATGGTCAAAAAGGTAAATACATTGAGGTCTGATAATGGTACTAAATATACATATGGACCTTTCAAAGATTTATGTGCTCAAGAAGATATATCATGCGATATTGGACTGTCAAGAAAACATCGTAGCAGAATGGGTTAGCAGCGATGATGAATCGAACGTTGTTTGAGAAAGCAAGTTGTATGCTCTCTAATGCTGGTTTAGGAAAGAATGGTGGGTGGATGCTATACAAATGGTACGGTACTTGGTTAATAGATCACCAACACTGACTATTGGTTAATAGATCACCAACTCCGACTATAGACTATAAGACTCCATATGAGAAGATGACCAACAATCGAGTTGATTTACAGCACTTTGCACATATTTGGATGCAAAGCTTACTATTATGTCAATGAGGGTAAGTTGGATTCGTGAGCTAAAAAAGCCAATTTTTAGGACATACACAAGGAGTGAAGGGATATCGTCTGTACTGTCTGGAGGATAAGAAGTTCTTGATCAACATGGATGTCACTCTCGATGAGTCTTCAATGTTGGCATCAAGCAAGAAGAGTAAGTCCGATCAGGATAGTGGTGTATATCTAGCAAATCTCAAACCGTTGAGATTAATTCGTCCGAGATGTAAAACCCCTAAATTTCTACAATATATTTTTATTATTATATAAATTGGTACTGTTTTTTTATTTTTATTTGTACGTCGCATAATCGTATTGAACGTCGTGCACGAATTTGTGTTTTTCAAATTTGCTCGTCGAGTGCGAATATGTGCGAGGTACATATTTTGAAAACATTTTATTTATGGAATTTATTAATATAGAAATCATACAGTTCATTTCAATATTAGTATAGTAAATATTTTATTTTGAAATAGAAAATTTCGTCGCATTAGTGTCAATTTTTATTTAATTATATTGATTTCAAAAATAATATATACCTAGATAATTTGTACTAGTTGAATGCGAAGTACATGAAATTTGATTCGTGTAGATGATTTAAATTTTTGAAATTTATTTTATCATTATCTATCTCAATTTTACAACCAAGGTAATTTTTGAAGTATTATTTCATAATTTTGAAATTTTAATTATTTATTATAAAACAGTAATTTCAAGTATTTCCTATTAATATTTAAATATTTAATTACAAATTTTGAAATTATTTAATATTGATTAATTATTATTATAAAAAGATAATTTGAATTTAATTGTGATAATTTAAATGGTGATTTTATTTTATTTATTTATTTTAAATAGTTTAATTTAAATGCGTAAATTATCTATATTTAAATTAGATTTGGATTTAGATATGAAGGTATTGATTTAAATTTAATAGTAAAATTATCTATTTAGGTTTAAATAAATCCTAGTCTCTATCTACCAAGGATTTCTCAACCCTATAAATAGGGGAGACTCCCCATTGTTTTCTCCACAATACTATTCCACAAATCCTCCACAAATGTGTCGTGCAATCGTGTCTGTGTCCATCCGTTCTTATTCCATTATTTATACATATACATTGCTCCTCCTTCGTGTCGACAACCCCGGCACGATACACCAAATTCCTAATCCTAAACTTGTCCTAGCTAATTCCGGCCAGCCACCTCGACGGGGCAGACCCGACCATCACTACACCAAAAGAGGGATTTTCCAACATAATTTTTTTTCCGTTGCTAATGGTTTTTTGCCGTTACTGATTACTAACGGTAAAAAACCATTACCAATGCAAAAAACTGTTAGTATAAATAGAAAAAACTAAATTTTAATATAAACGACACATATTATTTATATTCTAACACTTCAATAGCGTTAGTAAAGCAAATAAAAATTGAATAAAAAAACACACCCTATCTGTATGTTGAAAAGAAAAGTGTTAGGGGAAACCTTTTTCATTCCCTCCTTTTTTTTCTCGTGTTTGTCGATCTCTCTCCATCAAAATCCCTAACCTGGTCTTCAAAACTCTTCCCCTTTTCTCATCACCTCTACCAGGAGCCAGGAAATGTTGCCGAGGGTGTTGTCGAGGTGGAGGCTCATCTTCTTAGAGGTGGCGGCGGAAATGATGGTGAAGAGGCGGTAGAGCTACTCGGTCGTCCATGATGTGTCGGGCTGGACGCTCGTAGAGATCGCAGCAGGCGGCCTGCCAGAGGAGGGAGGAGAGGCGTTCGGCAAGTTGCAGCGGACGAGCTAGTAAGTACACTATCCCAAAATTAGGGTTTGCTTAATAAAAATCATAAACTTCATAATTTTGGGGGGGTTTATTTAGGATTATTGATGCAGAAATGATTCACAGGCGATCGCTGCCGTCCTGGTGGCAATGTCGGCCCTCCCCGACGTTGCATTTTTTGCGGTGTCCGCGGGAGCTACGACTACAAAGAAGCTCTCACGAAGTCTCTACTCTTCCTCGAAGCGCAACGGTCGGGAAAGCTCCCAAAAAATAATAGGATCCCGTGGAGAGGAGAATCTGCGCTCGATGACGGTAAGCTTGCACACATTTGTCTCTCTCATCTCATTATTCTTCAAAGTCTATTTCACATCATTTATAATAAAAAAATGAAAATAATATTTTGGCTGCGGTTTGTGATTGCGGACGTGGCCGCCAGCCGACGTTACAGCCAACTATTGGCCCATATGCTATCACCGAAACCCATCCGGACCACGAGGCCAATGGAAGGCCGTCACGTTGGCCGACGGTCACGTCCGCAGTCACAAACTGCCGAACAACGTAGCAGAATCCTATAAAAAAGAGAAAATGGATGTGAAATCTTGATATTAACCTTGGGATTTATTTGTTTGTAGTTTCTTGTAAAATCATGAACTTGAATTCTTAATATTCATCCTAGGGTTCATGTTGTTTGGTTCCCATGGATTAGAATTCAATGAAATAATGTATTATTCAGTAAATTAAAAAAATGGAAACTAATTAAATACCATATTGGGAGGAGATCAGATGTCTATTATTCTATCAATTCGGTCACATTTTCAGCATGGGACAACTTCTATTTTTTTATATCCATAATTATAAGAGCAAATCCGATGATAAGGTTCATCCCAATTTTGTAGATTCCAGATTCAGAATGTACTATGTAGGAGATCATTTTGTAGAATAGTAAAAATTCAATCAGAATGTAGGAGATCATATAACAGCTTCAATTTATCAAACTCAAATGTAATTGATATATTGAATGCTGATATCTACATTACATGCAACATTGTAGATTTTTATAGTGGTTTCCAATTTCCAAATTCACATCAACAAAGCATTATTGTGATTTGGACAACTATTTTTTTATTTGTAGCATTATGGGGCCATCCGTACTCTTTACACTGCTTGCAAGCACAGGGGGTTTGTGATGATATCTTACTATGATATCAGAGCTGCTAGGACTGCTATGCGTGTATTACAAAATAAACCCTTGCGACGAAGGAAACTGGATATTCACTTTTCTATTCCAAAGGTTTGATATGCTTTCTATCATTATTTTCTTGTTTATCTTTTGAATATATTATTGTCCATCATGTAATTCCTTGATCAATTTTTTCAGGACAATCCATCAGATAAAGATATGAACTAAGGAACTCTCGTGGTTTTTAACTTGGATCCATCAGTCTCCAATGATTACCTTCTTAAGATATTTGGTGTTTATGGTGAAGTGAAGGAGGTCCGGGAACCTGTCATTAGTTTTGTTTAGTTTGACCCTTTTGCTTCTTTTCTGCAAAAAATATTGAAGATTTAGTTTATCTATTTTGTGATATAGATACGGGAGACACCACACAAAAAGCATCATAAATTTATTGAATATTATGATGTCAGGGCGGCTGAAGCAGCCCTTCGGTCATTGAACATGATTGATATAGCTGGCAAGCGCATAAAGTTAGAACCTAGCCGTCCTGGAGGAGCTCACCGAAAGTGAGTATATGGATTTCTAACACATTTTTTTGTTTTCTTTACCAATATCAAAACTTTAAGCTTTGTATGCCCACTTTTGCCTTTAATAGCTCATTATTCCAGCTTTATTATGCTTACAGTTGATAACCAATTTGTGTTCAGTGCGTACTCGATGTAAAAGTTTTCATTTGTAAGCACAAGGATTCAGTTGTATTGTTGGTTGAATTCAAAAAGACCATTACTATGTTTTTAGTTGCCATAATATTACAGTACGTTTCAGGGGCACAGGGAAAATTGTGTCGGTAGACTCCGTACTCCTATTCGTGCAACATAGGCAAATATATTGTACTTATTTGAAAATGTCCGTATTATGTCTTATTGTTATCCAGTGTCTGTATTCATGCGTCATAGTCAAGCTTGAGTTTTTGGTGCATTATCCCTGCTTTATAATGCCCATTCACTTCCATAGCTTTAGAGTGTTGCTTGAGTATTTTCTTTTGGGGCTTGTTGCTTGCCTCCTGAGGATGTGGGTTGAGTTGTGGAAACCACCTCTCCGTATATATATGGGGTTAAGCCGTAAAGGCACCTTTCATCTGGACCCTCCCCGACCCTGCATTAGCCGGAGGCTTGTGGCACTATGCGGGAGCCTCGTGGAAGACGACCTTTATTCTAATTCATAGCTTCTTCGGAAGCCTGAATATATTATTATGTATGACATTAACCTAATCTTCTGTATTTTGTTCTTCCCATGTTGCTTTCTTTGCCTTCCTCTATTTTTTGTGTCCTTTTTGTGATGTGTGATAGACATACCCTTAGAAAAACAGAAATAGCAATTAATATCTTTTATGATAATGTATATATATGCTCTTATTCTGTAAGCTAAGCTAGAGGTGAATTTTCTTGCTGGCTTTTACCTATTCCTGCTCTTATTTTTAAGTGTTATGCTGGGCAAGTCTAAGAGACGGTACCTTTTGAATCTAGCATGATGCAGCAGTTGACTCGAGAAATGGAGCAGGATGATACCAGAAGTTACAGACATCAAGTGGGCTCACCCATAACAAATTCTCCCCCTGGTAACTTGGCTGTCATTTGCATCTTAATATGCTTGCTTAAGTTAAGCCCAAATGCGCATTTGCTGAGATGGATGCTAACGATGGTGACAGGCTCATGGGCACAATTCAGCATTTCAAGCGAGAATAATCTACTGCAGAATCTTAGCAGATCCCCAACTGCAGGAGCCATCAATCCTGGAATCAATCATTTTCCTGGATTAGCTTCTTCACTTCCTTCTCTGATGTCAAACCCTGTGAAGATTGCACCAATTGGTAAAGATCAAGGGACGGTTAACCATGCTGATCAGGTATTCTCTAATGGGAATTCGTCGTATGGAGTTCCAATTCAGCATTCCCAGTCCTTTCCTGAGCATGAGAATGGGATGATTAGCTCAAGTCCCAGAACTGTATCTTCTTTTGGTCCCTCAATCTCAAATGCATCTGGTTTGGGGACCTCAACTGGACTACAGTTTCTCTGGGATAGTCCTACTCATTACTCAGAGAATTTCCAGTCTTCTGCTGTCTGGCAAACGACTCCTATGGGACATTTGTTCACACCCAATGGTCATGGACAGGGTCAAGGGAAAGGGATACCTGTAGCGCCCCGCTTTCGATAGGCGACGGAACTTCATAATATGCTAGCGCCGAGTCAGATCGGCCGGGAACTTAGATGGCCATCTGACTCGATCGCTAAGCTTGGTAAACGTTAACGCCTTGCGGCATCGATTCAAATCGATTTGGACGGAAGTTACGAGAATCGATCCAACTAATGGAACGACTTCTGTTGGAATAAGTCCTAGATGCAGCGGGCTGCGTCTTGGTGAGTGAGCTCTCTATAAGAGTCCCTTCGACGGGACCGGACCGCTGTATGGTTTTCTTGGAGCTTTGCCGCTGGGCTTGATTGAAGTGCTTTCGCGTCGTTTTCATGGATGCAATTACAATTTCGATGCAAGGAGAAAAGAAGGAAATCTAACAAAGTGTTGATGCATTGCAGGAGCTCGCGTAACTAAGGATTGACGTTGCGTAGCGCTTCGACGACCTGCACAAAGCAAAGTGATCGGTGGGTGATTCGGCCTTCTTTTCTATTCCGTCCTGCAAACTTATTCCTTGCTTCGAATTCATTCAAATCGAACGATGCCAAGTTAATTGCATGCCAATCCACTAAGTCAAGAACTCGAGAAAAACGTATCGATTTACAAATACAAGTTTTTCACATAAACCAGAAAGTTTAAGGTTTACGAAAAAAGATAGACTATTTCAAGTGCTGCAAAATATTATGAAACGTTGATTATGGGATTTGATGCCTCGGACAATTTGGTGCCTGCGGGACGCTAAATCGAGAGTACGGTTTCGGGGAAAAATGAATTGATGCATGAGTTGGGGGAAAAATGATAAAGTCGTTCAATACTGTCCGCACTATACAAAACTGTTTGCACATATTAAACTGTTCACGCATTGGGATGGTCATGGACGGCTTGTGCACAAGTTGATCTTTCTTCGATGCGGTATCCGGGGTATCGGAACCGAATCGTCCTAGGAGGAAAAATTAAAGTCGTGCTTCGACGCGAGGCATTACGGGACCTGCAGCAGGGCTTGCAACCCACGCTGACAGGCACGTCGTAATGCCATATAAAGTCCCACGTGATGTGTAACATCAATGACCGCATATAAGATAGTAGCATGCTCACCTATTGTCTTATGCAGGTGTAAATATATTATCTCTGTTTTCATGCAGGGACGAGCACGGCCGTGGTAAGAAATATGATAAACTGTTATGGTTCACTGTATGCTTTATTACGCAAAGATGGCTATCGAATATGAACTGAATTTATTTAGTTCTAATAGAAAGACAACTCTAAAGCATGCCTACCCTAACAATCAGAGTCGGTTTAGACGAGTGGGTTCGTCTCGTCCACTTAGCAAGTGTGCTAATCCCATTCCCCCAATTTCCCCAGGTGCGACGGGCGCGCTCAACTAAACTGGAGCTGAAGTACGGAGAGGCGTTTTGACAGCTCTTCCTATGCTGAAGTATTTTGAAGCCAATTCAAGTCGACGGCTTATGTATAAAGGGGCGAATGTATGAGACGGCAAGCGTTAGTTCAGGCAACTTGTCGAATGTATCTTCTTTCTGTTTTCAATCAATGTAGCCGCAACGGCATCCAATGTAAATTACGACTTGCACTTCGTTGCAAGCTATGAATGAAAAGCATTTCTATCTTCCTATACTGTGTCTTATATTCTGATGTGATTTGTGAAGTTTCGACTTGGCGTATTTATATCAAAATCAAAAAGATAACCATTTGAGAACTTGTCATCTTGCCTTGCACGAGCACAACTCCAGGCTCGTGCGGCATCACGCCTTAGCGAGGACGATCGAATCGGCAAAGTAACACCAGGGACGAACGGTTTGTCGACTCGGGGCGTGACAAATTGGTATCAGAGCACAGTTATGTTTCCTCGGATTTTCGAAAGATATTTCATTATTGGAATGTCCGTTGCGATGGCTCGATTGAATGCTTATCGACATGTTGCGTGAAATAAAAGTTCCATACAGGTAAGCCCGTAGATATTTTTGAAAAATACTAACGGGTTTACTCTGTTTTGTAGGAATGACTAAGAAAAGGAACAATTCCGCCCCAACCCAAACTGTAGATAGTACGTCGAGCACAAAAAGTACTGAGCCTAGCGAGACGACTATGCAGAAGATGCTACAGTTGATGGAACTGCAGCAGCAGCAGCTTCAGACACAATTCAAAGCCCAATTTGAGGTGCAACAAAAACAGATGAACGCCCTGACTCAGATAGTGAGCAGAATGGCAGGCAACACCAAGACGACGGATGAAGAACCCGAGGAAAAGCAAGGCGATCAAGAAGAAAATGAGGAAGAAGAAGCTCAACAGCAAATGATGAATTCTTCTTTCTTGTTCAAGGCAAAGGAGTTCTGCAAGATGAATCCACCAAAGTTCAACGGCCGAGCAGAGCCTAATGTGATCGTGGAATGGCTTACAGAGATGGAGGACCTGTTTAATCTGCTTAGCATTGAAGGGTCCCAGAGAGTAACTTGTGCAGCGTTACAGCTGCAACTGAGGGCGCACACTTGTGGGGAGCTAAAAAGCAGGAAATCTACGAAGCCGATACAGATGCCACAATTTCCTGGAAGATATTCAAGGAAGCTTTCCTTGAACAATACGTTCCTCGCGCCGTCCATCGCCAAAAAGAAGACGAGTTCATGATGCTGCGACAGGGAAATATGCCTGTCGAAGATTACGACTCGAGCTTCTCAAAGCTGGCGAAGTTTGGCGGTGCCTTCCTGCCCAACAAGGAAGCATGGTGTGAACGCTTCCAACAAGGCCTGAACGACGAACTGCGAAGGGACGTCATGAACCAGCGATGCCGAACTTATCGTGAATCCTATGAAGCCGCACTTGATAGTGAACGGATCTTTGGCCGCATGTCACAAAGGGCTGTGCCTGTCGTTCACAGCAATTTCAACAAGCGTCCTAATGACGCTGGAGGATCGGGAGTACCCAAGCGTCCAAACACGTTTGAGAATCGGCGTCCGTTTTCGGGATTATACTGCAATATCTGTGGCAGGGATGGGCATCGCCAGAGTGATTGTTACCACAGAATATGTTTCGGGTGTGGCGCGAAGGACCATTCGAAGTCGCAATGTACGAGAACTGTTCCGATCCAACAGAACCCACCGAGGAACGTCCCGAATCCGCATAAAACGCCGATACTGCAAGGCGCGAATACGGTGCCCATCAACCAACAGAACCAATGCCACGGAGCTCAAGGCCGAGTTTATGCCTTAACTCGGGACGAGGCGCTTGCGTCCGATACGGTTGTAACAGGTATATTACTCTACAAAGATATACCTGCTCGAGTATTATTCGATTTGGGTGCGACGCATAGCTTTATATCTGCTAATTTTGCGAGAGAAAATAAAATAACCATGCAATCACTAGATATAAATATTAGCGTTAGCACTCCGTCGGGAGTCGATATGCCGGCAAACTTTATTTGTAGGGATGGCCACATTTGCATCGGAGGAAGATATCTATCCTTGGATGCCGTCGTACTAGACATCAAAGATTACGACGTAATCCTGGGCATGGATTGGTTGGACGCTTGCCGTGCAACGATCGAGTGCGCGGAGAAGAGAGTGGTGTTTCGTCTTCCTGGCGAGACAGAGTTCTCCTATTCGTGCGGTACGGTCTCGAAGACGGCAATGATGGTGTCGGCAATCTCGGCGAGACGTATGCTGCGTTCCGGCTGCACGGGATACTTGGCATCAGTCCGAGACACGCGGAAGGATAATACAAACACAATGCAGACTGATGTTGTGACAGACTTTCCCGATGTTTTTCCTGACGAGATGCCAGGGATGCTGCCGGATCAAGAAATTGAATTCAGCATCGACATCTTTTCGGATACACGGCCGATATCCAAGGCACCTTACCGAATGGCTCCAGCAGAACTGAAGGAACTGAAGGTGCAATTACAAGAGTTGCTAGACCGCAGATTTATTTGCCCTAGCGTCTCTCCGTGGGGAGCTCCCGTACTGTTCGTGAAGAAGAAAGATGGGTCGTTGCGGCTATGCATCGACTATCGGGAACTCAACAAGGCGACCGTACGAAACAAGTATCCTTTGCCGCGAATCGACGACTTGTTTGATCAACTGCAAGGCGCGTCAGTATTTTCAAAAATCGATCTTCGCTCAGGCTATCATCAACTAAAGATCAAGTCCGACGACGTATCGAAGTCCGCCTTCCGCACTCGATATGGTCATTACGAATTCCTCGTCATGCCGTTCGGTTTGACGAATGCCCCGGCCGCTTTCATGGATCTGATGAACCGAGTCTTCTGACCTCAAATAGATAAATTTGTAGTCATATTCATCGACGATATCCTTGTCTACTCAAAGAATCGGGAAGAGCACGCGGAACATTTGAAGACGGTACTGCAGATTCTGCGTGAAAATAAATTGTACGCCAAGCAGAGTAAGTGCAAGTTCTGGATGAGTAGCGTGACATTCCTCGGGCACGTAATCTCTGCAGAAGGTGTCGCGGTAGACCCAAAGAAGATTGATGCGGTGGTGGATTGGAAACGACCTGCCTCGGCTAGCGACATTCGGAGTTTCCTTGGCTTAGCGGGCTGCTACCGTAGGTTCGTGCGAAGCTTTTCAAAACTAGCGTCGCCTCTGACTCGCCTCACCCAGAAGGGAGTAGTATTTGAATGGAGCGACGACTGTGAATCCAGCTTTCAAAAGTTGAATCAACGGCTCATCTCAGCTCCAATCCTTGCACTTCCAGACGGTCCCGAAGGCTTTCAGATATTCAACGACGCGTCGGGAACTGGCCTCGGGTGCGTACTCATGCAGAGAGACAAAGTCATCTTATACGCTTCACGGCAGTTGAAGCAGCACGAGAAAAATTACCCGACGCATGACTTAGAATTGGCGGCGATCGTCTTTACATTGAAGTTATGGCGGCACTATCTCTATGGTATAGCATGCAGAATCTACACAGATCATAAAAGTCTGAAGTACTTGTTCACACAACGGGAACTCAACCTACGACAGCGACGATGGCTCGAACTCATAAAAGATTACGAGCTAACGATCGAGTACACGCCGGACAAGGGAAACGTGGTGGCCGACGCACTCAGCAGAATGTTTATGGGAACACTGGCCATAAATAAGGAAATACGGCGAGACCTTGAAGCGATGGGTATCGAACTTGGAATTGAGTATCGACACATGCACCTAGCTCAACTGAAGCTAGGATCGAGCCTGCTTAGCAAGATATCTTCCGTACAGGAGAACGACTCATTCCTGAAGAAAATGCGCGAGCTGATTTCAACGGGAAGGACGACTGACTTTACGGAAGGCGGAGACGGGACGATGCGACTGAAGGGAAGGCTCTGCATTCCTGAAACTGCCGAACTCAGAAAAGAAATTCTGACGGAGACGCACTATGCAAAGTACTCGTTACATCCTGGAAGCACCAAGATGTACAAGGACTTGCGCACAAACTTTTGGTGGCACGACATGAAGAAAGACGTGGCTACGTTCGTATCGCAATGTATGGCGTGTCAGCAGGTGAAGGCGGAACACCAACGGCCCGGCGGCGAGCTGCAGAACATCCCCATTCCCGAGTGGAAGTGGGACAATATCTCGATGGATTTCATTGTGGGATTTCCGAAGACGTCACGGGAGAATGACACGATTTGGGTCATTGTTGATAGATTGACCATGTCGGCTCACTTTATCGCAATTAAAGTAGGATGGAGCGTCGATCGGTTAGCACAAATCTACGTCGATGAGATTGTTCGACTGCACGGGGTACCGGCCTCAATAATTTTGGACAGAGACGGGCGATTCCTATCGCGTTTCTGGACGAGCCTCCAAGCGGCGATGGGGACCAAACTGAACTTTAGTTCCGCGTACCATCCCCAAACAGACGGCCAGACGGAGAGAGTCAACCAGATCTTAGAAGATATGTTACGCCTGTGTGCGATCGACCTAAAGACTAGTTGGGATACGCATTTGCCGCTTGCGGAGTTTGCGTATAACAACAGTTATCAGTCGAGCATTCAGATGGCTCCATACGAAGTGCTCTACGGGAGGAAGTGCCGTTCGCCGATATGCTGGGATGAAGTCGGAGAGCGACAAGTGCTTGGACCGGAACTGGTGGAGCAGGCCGTCGAAAAGGTCCGCTTGATTCGAGATAGACTCCGCATCGCGTAAAGTCGACAAAAGAGCTACGCAGATCTTCCTCGACGACCGCTAGAGTTCTTGGCCGGGGACCATGTGTTTCTGAAAGTAACGCCCATGCACGGAGTGATGCGGTTCGGCGTTAAAAGCAAATTGAGCCCGAGATTTGTAGGCCCCTTCGAGATCATTGAGCGAATTGCGACGGTTGCTTATCGGATCGCACTACCTCCTGCCTTAGCCGATGTGCACGATGTTTTCCACGTTTCACAACTTCGAAAATACGTGCACGATCCAAGTCATGTGGTTAGCTTCGATCAGTTGGAGCTACGTACTGACTTGTCTTACTCGGAGGAGCCTATTCAAATTTTGGACCGCAAGGAAAAGGTGCTGCAAAATCGGTCGATGTCCTTGGTCCGCGTGCTTTGGCAGAACCATACAGTCGAGGAGTCGACGTGGGAGATGGAGGCAGAGATGAAAGAAAAGTACCCTACGTTGTTCGTCTAAATTAAGGTCAGACCCTTATTCTTAAGTTTTGGGACGAAACTTTTTCTTAGTGGTATATTATGTAGCGCCCCGCTTTCGATAGGCGACAGAACTTCATAATATGCTAGCACCGAGTCAGATCGGCCGGGAACTTAGATGGCCATCTGACTCGATCGCTAAGCTTGGTAAACGTTAACGCCTTGCGGCATCGATTCAAATCGATTTGGACGGAAGTTACGAGAATCGATCCAACTAATGGAACGAGTTCTGTTGTAATAAGTCCTAGATGCAGCGGGCTGCGTCTCGGCGAGTGAGCTCTCTATAAGAGTCCCTTCGACGGGACCGGACCGCTGTATGATTTTCTTGGAGCTTTGCCGCTGGACTTGATTGAAGTGCTTTCGCGTCATTTTCATGGATGCAATTACAATTTTGATGCAAGAAGAAAAGAAAGAAATCTAACAAAGTGTTGATGCATTGCAGGAGCTCGCGTAACTAAGGATTGACGTTGCGTAGCGCTTCGACGACCTGCACAAAGCAAAGTGATCGGTGGGTGATTCGGCCTTCTTTTCTATTCCGTCCCGCAAACTTATTCCTTGCTTCGAATTCATTCAAATCGAACGATGCCAAGTTAATTGCATGCCAATCCACTAAGTCAAGAACTCGGGAAAAACGTATCGATTTACAAATACAAGTTTTTCACATAAACTAGAAAGTTTAAGGTTTACGAAAAAAGATAGACTATTTCAAGTGCTGCAAAATATTATGAAACGTTGATTATGGGATTTGATGCCTCGGACAATTTGGTGCCTGCGGGACGCTAAATCGAGAGTACGGTTTCGAGGAAAAATGAATTGATGCATGAGTTGGGGGAAAAATGATAATGTCGTTCAATACTGTCCGCGCTATACAAAACTACTTGCACATATTAAACTATTCACGCATTGGCATGGTCATGGACGGCTTGTGCACAAGTTGATCTTTCCTCGATACGGTATCCGGTGCATCGGAACCGAATCGACCTAGGAGGAAAAATTAAAGTCGTGCTTCGGCGCGAGGCATTACGGGACCTGCAGCAGGGCTTGCAACCCACGTTGATAGGCACGTCGTAATGCCATTTAAAGTCCCACGTGATGTGTAACATCAATGACCGCATATAAGATAGTAGCATGCTCACCTATTGTCTTATGCAGGTGTAAATATATTATCTCTGTTTTCATGCAGGGACGAGTACGGCCGTGGTAAGAAATATGATAAACTGCTATGGTTCACTGTATGCTTTATTACGCAAAGATGGCTATCGAATATGAACTGAATTCATTTAGTTCTAATAGAAAGACAACTCTAAAGCATGCCTACCCTAACAATCAGAGTCGGTTTAGACGAGTGGGTTCGTCTCGTCCACTTAGCAAGTGTGCTAATCCCATTCCCCCAATTTCCCCAGGTGCGACGGGCGTGCTCAACTAAACTGGAGCTGAAGTACGGATAGGCGTTTTGAAGCTCTTCCTATGCTGAAGTATTTTGAAGCCAATTCAAGTCGACGGCTTATGTATAAAGGGGCGAATGTATGGGACGGCAAGCGTTAGTTCAGGCAACTTGTCGAATGTATCTTCTTTCTATTTTCAATCAATGTAGCCGCAACGGTATCCAATGTAAATTATGACTTGCACTTCGTTGCAAGCTATGAATGAAAAGTATTTCTATCTTCCTATACTGCGTCTTATATTCTGATGTGATTTGTGAAGTTTCGACTTGGCGTATTTATATCAAAATAAAAAAGATAACCATTTGAGAACTTGTCATCTTGCCTTGCACGAGCGCAACTCCAGGCTCGTGCGGCATCACGCCTTAGCGAGGACGATCGAATCGGCAAAGTAACACCGGGGACGAACGGTTTGTCGACTCGGGGCGTGACAATACCAGCCATGCCCCTATACTTGCTTCATCACATCACTATCATCACGTTGGATCAGCTCCACCTGGTATTCCGTTGGAGAGGCAATATGGCTATTTTTCCGAATCTCCTGATGTATTTTTTATGAGCCCAGTTGCCTTTGGAGGTATAGGTTCGAGCCGGAACGATGGAAGCTTATCAATGAACATGGTTGTTCGGGCTTCTATAAATCCTGCTGTTTCTTTTTCACAGAACATCTCTGAGAATGTTTTACCAAATTATAGAATAATGTCATCTCAGAGGCTACGACCTAACTTCTATGGGAACACACCGTACTCTGGACTTGGTGCCATTGGCTTTGAGAGTCCTGTTGACCGTGGCCGGGCTAGACGACTTGACAGTAATGGGAGCCTGTTAGACAGCAAGAAGCAATATCAGCTTGATTTGGAAAAGATTGCCAGTGGGGAAGATACACGGACAACTCTAATGATAAAGAACATTCCAAACAAGTACGCTTCAGATTGCATTGTGAATAATGCTGGTTATTTTTTGTTTAGGCTTAATTGATATTATGTGGTGTTAATTGCTTTTCAGGTATACCTCAAAGATGCTTTTAGCATCCATTGATGAGACCCACATGGGCACCTATGATTTTCTCTACTTGCCAATTGATTTCAAGGAAAGTCCAGTTTATCTCTTGTTTTTAAGTGGTGTTCTGCCTCCTTTAACTAAATAATTAATTGGTCTTCTCTTTTGCAGAATAAGTGCAATGTGGGTTATGCGTTCATAAATATGACCTCTCATTCACACATTTGTCTCCTTCTATGAGGTGTTTCTCAACTCCTTTTTCATGTCCTACTTGCTTCTTTTTAGCAGTATTTTGGTGATATGAGATTGATTAGAATGATAACTAACAGCAAATTCTTAGCTTCAGAGGCATCCATGTTGCTGTTTGTACCATCCAATTCAATATGGAATGAACTCGTAAAGACCTTTGTGTTGAAAGTTTGAATTTTGAAAAGCTCATTAGGGCATTTGTATCCATGTACAGGCATTCAATGGGAAGAAGTGGGAGAAGTTCAACAACGAGAAGGTTGCCTCGTTAGTATATGCAAGAATCCAGGGGAAATCATCACTTATCACTCACTTCCAGAATTCAAGCTTCATGAATGAGGACAAGCGATGCCATCATATTCTTTTCAATTCTCAAGGGCCAGAAACCCGTGATCAGGTAGAACCTTTAAAGCAAGGCTAAATTATACATGCTTGTGATAGCTCAAGTGAAAGACTAAGGTTTAGGAAAGTGTGGCTGCATATTATGCTTATTCAAGTATTAGTAACTTGCTTCACATATATTATTCATAGAAAAGTGTTTGCTACTATTTTGAAAAGTAAATTAAAGATGAGCACATGACCTGGCATCTAATTGTGGAGAATTTCCTTAAGAAACCAAATAGACTCTACCACTGTAACAAAATATCGTTTGAAAATGTAAGAATATGGTGGTATGCTAGGTCTTTTGTTCATAAAATTAACTGTTACAAGGGATTCTCTATCATACTCTTTGAAATATTCTAACTTTAGTTTCAACTACTATATGCATTTTTAAAACTCCTCATAACTGGTTCCTTACTCTTACATGGTTAAGATATGGACAAGTACTCTTCAGAGAACAATAATAACTGCTAGTCCAAATTTTGGACTCCCAAAGGTTGGTTCAATTGGTTTCTCGGCTATGTTTGTTTTAAGAAATACTGAGATAATTTTTCCCCGCTTTAAAGGTGCTACTTCTTATACTTGTAGATACAATGGCGTGCTCTCGATGAGATTAATGCTGGTGTTTGTGATGGAATGAAGTACAAAGAGATAAAGAGGAACATGCCTGAAGAATACAAGTATGCATAGAAGTTTTAATATCTTGAAAGCTATATGATTTCTATTGAATCTTGTTCTAATACTTACAAAAGCATGCTTTCATGTGTCTACTAGCATAGTTAAGTTGGCTGAATTCATGAAAGCTATATGATTTCTATTGAATCTTGTTCTAATACTTACAAAAGCATGCCTTCATGTGTCTAACACTTAAGAAGCTTTCTTATTTATATGTGCTTGCAGTTTTCCTTGATAAACAGTATTACATTATGAGTAGTGCAACTTGCCCTTATAACCAACATGCTACGCTGCTTGGCCTCTTTTGCAGATCTCGCAAGAAAGACAAGCTTAGTTATAGGTATCCTCGTGGAGAATCATATCTTGATGTCATTCAAAGGTTAGAATTTTGATTGTTCTGTTACATGCATCTATGACTTGGTTTTTTCTCCTAGCATAATTGAATGAAAGTTTCATCATTCCTCATACAGATTAGAACCTGTGATTATCGAGCTAGAGCGACAACGTGCACCAGTTGTAGTCATATCCCATCAGGTCTTTATGTGAATTCTCTTTACTTGATAGTGCATATTATTGTTTTCTAAGTATAGTAGTTACTAACTACAAGCTTAATGCATTATATGCTGTGCTGAGAGCATGCACTGTATGCATATTTTGCGGACAGGCCTCTGAAAGAAGTTCCTCATATTGAGGTAAGTCGTTAAACCTTTCAATACCTATTGGCTATCTTCAGTTATGGAGAAGGAATAGAAAGAATGAACAGGATCACAACATTGCTTTCCCTTGTTTAATTGCCAGAAGAATGTGAGATGGATAACAGGGGGAAAATAACTTACTTTTTACATAGATGTATATCTTCTTCCTTTTCAATTCTCAAGCATGGCAACATTTCTTTAGGTATAAATAATTTATGGGAAGGTATAACATTGTGTGCCATTTTATTGACTTATTTCCTCATTTGTCAACATTATTGGTAATTTAAATGTTGACCACATGGAATCTTCAATATATCCTTTCTCGCCAGACTAGAGAACTAGCTGATTTTATATGCTTGTGTAGGTACCACTACATACTATAATTGAGATTCAGATGGGCATGATCGGCGTCCAAGAAAAATGATACAAGCTCACGGATTGAGTGCCTATTAGATATTTGTGTAAATCAAGACATCCAGAAAGCTAGCAACAACAATTTGCTTCCTTTCCGCAGGTGTCTAACAATGAGACACTATAAATTGCTGCAATACCATTGTATTTACTAATTCAAACAACATGAATTCAGCACCTCAGAGTTTGTTCCAAATACTGTTTATAATATGTGATCAAGTATGTTTTAAGTCCTCTAAGTAATTCTAATTTTACATGAATGAGCTTTCATTATGTGCTCTTGACCAACAAATTAATCATGCAAATGGTTACTTTTTCTATGCTTGCATAAAGCACACTGAGTTATGTTATCGATTTAGTGTCATAAGGAGTATCATGTTGGGTGCTTGAAGGCTCATAATAAGGATGATTTATAGGTATTCATCCTATGCTTTTATATGCAATTTATTGAGGGTTACTTGGTGTCTGTTGTGGAGATCCTGACTATATTTAACTACTTGTAACAGGAATGCAAAGTATACTTGCAACATAGGTGTCTTCTATGGTAAGTATCTGAAAATGCAAAGTATTCAGTATTTGTATCATGTTCATGCTCATCTTTGTCTCCTTGTGCTAAGACTTGAACTACATGGTTTTCTGAAGATACTTATTTTTTTTTCTTTCATGACAAATATATATGATCTATGAAACTGCAGTTGCTTCATTTTTGGTTAATCCCTTCTTCCTTCAATAGGGACTGACTAGTATAGGCTAGGAAAGCCATGGGGCAAGAAAAGAACTGGTGCTTGAGACATGGTGACACCTTCAGGGACAAAAATTCAGTAGCAGCTAGAAAAGAACTTCTACTCCTAGATTCTTTCAC
Organism: Iris pallida; assembly: GCA_029216955.1. Lineage (NCBI taxonomy): Eukaryota > Viridiplantae > Streptophyta > Magnoliopsida > Asparagales > Iridaceae > Iris > Iris pallida. Next base: position 4,451,665 of record JANAVB010009596.1, read on the forward strand.
TGCAATCATGTTATCTTTTCTATCATCAAATTGGTCGAAATGAGACAGGAAAATGCAGTCATGTTGTCTATTCTATTATCAATTTTTTTCTAGTTGATGTGTATCTATCCAGACTATGAGGCACCGTACTAGATAATGCATGTCTGCTAGTTAAGGAAGTAGTCTAGAAAAGTTTCCTATTATTGTTTTGTAGAATCCAATGTGGATCTTTACTACATTTTTTTCTTAATTCCTGTTACTTTAGCAATGTCAACAGGTAAATCTATGTTTGGCATACTTTTTAACTTTTCCTTGGTGTTTCTTTTATAGGTCGAAGAGATCTCAAATTTCCATTATAACAAAATTGAGTTGGAGGTATAGAGACATGCATTTCGTAGTCGGACGACGATAAGCTGCAGAAAGCATAAGCTTGGCTCCGTATCAACTGGAATCACGTACCACGACCACCACAACATCGGGACTGCTCTCTTCTACCTAGCTGCTCGGTCGGATACATGGTCATACTCTTGGATCCCGAGAAAAAAATGGAAGGACACTTATATTGCCATTATTGTAGTTCTAGGGGCAATTGAACTGGTCTTGGAAGTTGTAACATAGGTCATTTTCATGATTTACTATTTATATTTCACTATGTGACATTGTACTCAATTTTTGTGTTTGAATTTGAAATAAGAGGAAAAGGATTGGGGTCTTGTAATTTCTTCTTTTATTCATGTTGGGTGTGTTTAACTTTTGAGTTCAGTTGTTCTTCATGTCTTAATAAAATGATAGTCGACTGAAATTAGAAGCTTTTGAAGGTCCCATGGACTAGATTCTTCATAAACAAATATCTACTTTTTGTTCCATGTATATTTTGCTAATGTTTAGGAAAGTGAATTTACTAATATTTTTTTTACTGGTAGGAAAGTGAATTTCCTAACAGTTTTTACCGGTAGAAAAGGAAAATTTTCAACAGTTTTTTACCGTTAGGAATTTTATTTTCCCAACAGTTTTTTACCGTTAGGGAATTTATTTTCCCAACGCTTTTTTACCGTTAGGGAATTTATTTTCCCAACGCTTTTTTACCGTTAGGGAAATTTCCAACGCCATACTACCAACGGAAAAAAACCGTTAGTAATAATTTTCCTAACACTTATAGTCGTTACTAAATGACTATTTTGGTGTAGTATCATCATCACAGCTCCTCCTCTCCCGCCAGTCCCGTCCAACCCCGCACAGTCCTGACCACCCTGCCTATTCCTCACAGCCTAGACCCGACATCACCGTCATCGCCCCGCCACCGTGCCCTGACCTTCCGCCAACACCTTCACCAACACTGTCTCCGCCACCGCGTAAACACCCCACCTCGTCCGCGACGACCACCACAAACCCCATCACAGCCAGTGAACCACCACCACCATAGCCCCAAAACCACCACCAGTTTTGCCACCACCGCAGTCGTCACACCGCCCCGCCACGGCCATCGTTGGTCGACGCCGCCCCCAATCCACATCCACCACCACCACTACATAGATTAAGAAGGAAAATTTTGAAAGCCTTACCTACTCTCGGCCGTCGCATCCTCGACCGTGCCTCCCGTGGTCGTCTCCGGGTGCACTAACCTCCAGATCCGCCGATCGGAACCCGCCTCCGGTGCTTCCACCGCCTCCATCGAAAAATATCCCGTGCCGAATCCTCCGTGGTCCCTTGAGCCACCGAACCCCGTGCGCCGCTGAGGTCGACTGCCTCCGCGTCGACTCCGTTGAAGCGACCTCCTGGGCCGACTGGGCCATCTTCTATCAGCCGCATCGTCACCCTCTCACCCTTCCTCCTCACCTGTCTGTGCCTCTCCGGGCACCGCATCTGGCCGTGCGCGCCGGGCCAAACCTCCTCATCGCCTCTCACAGTCGGCGCCTCTGCGACACCCACGAAAAACCCGAGCGCCGGCGACATTTTCCCGACCCCCTCCGCTCTCCTTTCCCTCTCTCCCTCCTCCTTCCTTTCCCTTCTCCTCTCTGCTCTCTATCCCGTTGTCTCTCTCTCTCTATTTCCTCTCCCCCTCTCTTCTGACTCCCCTTTCCTCTTTTATGTTTTCTTTGCTTCTCCTCAAAAAAGAGGAAGCAGCAGGGATGTTATTATTATTATAAACAGTAATTTGTGATTATTATTATTATGTTATTATTATTATTAGTTAATAGTTTATTTTATGGTTATTAGTATAAACTGTGATTTGTGATTTTTATTAGAATAGTTATTATTTTGGAAATATTAGTATTTTAAACTATATGTGTAGTATGGTGGTTAAAGCTATTTTCAAAATATGAATTGCAACAAAAGAATATATATATATATATATATATATATATATATATATATATATATTCTCTAGTTTTATAATTGTAAAATAAAAATATACATAGATAGTTGTTAACAAATTATTTCACAAACCTACATTTCGTTTTTGCCTAAACCAATTTTTTTTTCTTTTTCCTAAAAACATATTCTTACTAATAAAGATATAGCTTTATATCTAAATATCCAATTTTGACAACTTAGAGTTTTGCCTTAAAAATGACTTTCGATTTTTTTGAGTATTTAATTGAAAGCATATTTTGACTAATAATTTATATTTCAAGTATTATAAAATATTTTCTAAAATCGAATATATTATTTGACTTCCTACAATTTTTCTCCATCTCGTGATTCAGCCCATCTTACCTATTCCTTTACCAATTCTATACTACCTTATGTCCACTATAGCTAAATTGATTCTTCTGGACCCTATGGAACAGTCCATGCCCACATCAGAGGCTGTCTTACGTAGTTGTAACATCGAAGACGATCTTGTGCCACCTTTATTGTACTACACCAGGCAGCTCACCAGGCGTCACAATAGACAAGTATACCTTGCTAATTAAATGTCATATTATTTATTTTCCGTATTATTTATTTTGTTTCATATTTGTTATTTTTTATATAAACTGCGCGTCTAAGTCACACTTAGGTGCAAGCGACTTTATCGGTCGTTTTCTTTACTTTATTTTTATTTGTTGCATGTCGACTTAGTTGTAGTGGACCACCCTCATATTGTAGGATATTCTTATATCTCCGTTGGCCATGACACTTACACTACACGGTTTGAGACATGTTGCTAGGGGCACGACTTACATATTGATTGGACATCTCTAAAGTCGTGTGACGGTAGATGTTCTTAACTGCTATGACTATGGTATAGAGACTCAAGCAGTTACAAAACTGGACGAGTTATGGACATGACTTGGACAGTGTAGAAAACATTGGGGAGGACAGTCGCTAGTGTGGCAATTTATATTTGCAGATACCCTCTGACGTTTTGGACGTTATGGACGGATACAGATAACTGGATGCCAGTTACGTACATGTAGCCTAAATCCCACCCATGCGCATGAAAGTTGTCCTCTGAATTGCACAATAGATGGTTAGCATTCCCTTTTGCATATTGGTGTCTATGAGAGTCTTGCACATTATTATTATTTTGACAGTTCATATTAGCATGTTCTTCCTGTATCTTGTTATGTCCCTCTGAGGACCTGGTTATTCCCCAGGTGTGTTTTCATATCTTTCGCAGGTATCCTAGCCGAGATCGTGGTCTTCTCCATTTATTCGATGATGACGTGACTTGGTTCCTCCTTGCCACTTCCACTTAGTCCTTTTATATATCATGTACTTCTTCCTTTTATTTTGGTTGGTAGTGGATGTATCTCCACCCAACATATTGTACCAAAATAATTCATTATATGATATCTTTTATTCCCTTAGTTTGTGGATGAGATTAGTTAGTTGTAGTTTACTGCATTTTACAACTTATGTATACATACAAGGCCCCTGTACTTCGTATGTATCCAGCTGGCATGTCTACGCTCTTGGTCCTAAGTATTTTGGGACTGGGACGTTACATATTTTTGTGGTGGCCCATGCAGGTCTAGATAAATTGTTTGGTTTGTGAATAACCATTGTAAAAGCCTTAACGTTTGAATATAAAATATTGTTTGCACATGTATTTTACAATATTTTTACAATAAAGGTTGTAGAAGATCTCCTTTTTACAACGTTTTTAGGAAGTGTTGTAGATGGAACGTTGTAAAAAAGTTTTTTTTGTAGTGACAAATCCAAATGTATCAACTGTAAGGGTCTAGAAGTACTTACAACGTTGATGGATTTAAATGTATACTAGTTGCTTTGTTCTTTTCACAGTCTGTACTCTCTTGTATGTGATTTCAGGGAGTCCTTTTACCAACTTCTTGGTGCTTAGTCGTGAGATAGTATCCATATTTGCATGTCCTAGCCTCATGTGCCATAGCCAGCTTTTATCTTGATTGGCTACTAGGCACCTTCCTGCATTGTTAGTACTTTCTAAAAAAAACATAAATATTGTCTTCTCTAATCCCTTCATATACGGGAATACCAGTTGACAATTCATAGATAGAACATTTGTCATTTACAAAATTGATGCTATAACCATTATATGCCAAATGACTTATGCTAGGTAGGTTATGTTTCAATTTTGTAACTAGACAAACATCTTTTATTACTGGATAGGGAGACATACCGACAATGTCGTTTCCAATGATATCACCTCTCAAATTATTTTCGAAGGAGACATATCCTTCTTTTTTCATCCATAGCTTAGCGAACAAAAATGTATCATCAGTCATGTGCCGCGAACATCCGCTATCGAGGATCCACTTGCTTCTAGCATGAGAGGGTTGGGGGTCCACCTACAAAATGAGTAACTGAATCCCTTGGTACCCATTTCTTGAAGGGTCCGTCCTGATTAGTTTTAGGTCTTCAAACAAGTGTATGATTGTCAACAAGCTTTCTTGCTAAACAATACTGTGATATGTGCCAGTGAGTACCACAGTACGTACAAGTAAATTTTGAAAACATGCTCTTTATTTCTGTGTTGACATGTACTTGTGATTTCTTTGAAAACCTACAAGTGAAAGAATGATTATGATTAACGCGTTGCTTACGTGCTTTCTGTGGTTTAGTACTCTTAGGTGTATGCTTAGCATTAGAACTAACCTTAGGCTGTGTCACAGGAATAGCCTGTTTGCCTAATTTGATCTCTAACTTTTTAGAGACCGCATAAGACTCTTCGTATTTGGAAGTCATATCAATGAGCCTTTGTTCTGTGATAACGTGCCTCTTCTTCTCTTTGTCATAAAGTTCTTGCACTTTGACATAGTCTCTTTCTTTCTTTTAATGGTGAGGATAGACTCATGAGAGTCTACTTTGAGCTTGGCTATCTCATCCGTATTACTGGTAGTATATGTCTCTTTAATATCTTCGAGAAGTTTAGACAATCTAGCTACTTCAGTTGTGCAAGCCTTTACCTCTTTGCGAGATTGCTTGTACTTGTCTATCACATTTCTGTATTCTTTAAGTAGTTCGCTAAAGGCATTTTCTAATTAATCGAAAGTAAAATCATCATACAGAGGGTTAGATGATATCTTATCAAATGCCAAAAGATAGACATTAGCAGTGTTGTAGGGTCTGTCCTCTTCCTCTGACTCACTGCCCTCACTTTCGTGCCAAATGCTTGTGTTTGCATACTTACGACCTGTTGAAGCCTTTCTGCTAGATCTTGATCTGTTATATGGACTGCTCTTCTTTGATAATGGACAATCTTTCTTGATATGTCCTAACTTTTTGCATCCGAAGCATATTGTTTCTTTTTCATTGCATTCGTGAACGTCTTTCTTCTTTCTGTTTGATCTTTCAAACTTCAAGAATTTTCTAAAATATCTTACCAACAGGGCTTGCTCATCACCACTGGAGGATTCTTCGTCTGAATCGTCATGTGCAGCTCTCTTGGCTTGAGCTTTGAAGACTATAGATTTCTGTCACGCCCCAGAACCAGAATACCGGAGAGCGGGGGAGTGACTCAGCCAGCTACGTATTACGGGTAGATGAATATCGTATAATACGATCAATGCTGTCTAAAAGACGAGGAGGTGCATACTACATGAAAGTCTCACTAGGGTTACTTGACATCTATTGTCTCAATCATTCAAACAAGAAGCAATAATAGAGAACATGTAAGATAAAGCAGTAAGGCGTCCCGAACGCTCAGTCAAAATGTTCTTGATTTATGGCTATACAAAACATAGCCAGATGATATAGTAAGATATACACAATTGTTATCAGCTGCAATCTGACTTAGTTATGTAAAAGTAAGTACAATACAATCCCACTAACATGTCGGTGCCAAGTGGCAAAATGTAAAGTAAGTAGCAAAACGAGCAGGGAAGTAAAGAACCCACTCGTGTCCTCCTACGATCATCCCTCTAGTATTGACCATCTTGGAGGTAGAAGTAAGCTGAGTCCTCGGTAACTGGCTCTAAATCTGGCCATACAAAACTAGAGAGGTTAGACCTCTAATAGCAAGTACCACAAGGACGCACGATATGAGAACTAAAACCAGTGATAAGAGTTAAGAATATAATAATAAGTCTCCGCTTGCTACTGGGATTCACACAACATCACGACACTTCAAACCAACTTTCCAACCAAACAATGACAGAATTTGACCCATCATGTCTTGACATTCTGATCATCTCAGTAGTTAATAGAGTAGGTACAGTACACAAACAAATCAATTTAAATGGTCAAGCAACTACTACGGCTTGCTACTGTAAGTTCCAAGTTGTCTTAGAAATATGCAATAAGGATTCCTCAGTTCTTACTATGCACAAGCAAGGCTAGTCTACCCAATAATTAATTGCGCCAATCATGAATTAGACGAGTCCCAGCGGGACGCCCGTCATTAGTATACAATAAATAAATATAAGCAGATACCGCTCCCTGCCCGTGTGGCAGATTTACAGTATCTGTGGGAACCAGCCGGCATGTCGTGGCACTAATTGTCCTAAGGATGGCTGCCATGTAAGAACTGGAAATCTATTCTCTCCATGCAATCGTTATTTTATTTAACTTACTAGTCCCTAGGTTAATTGAAATCTCATGCCGTGGATCATGGTCATTCAGAATAAGTACTTTCGTACAGAGTACGATATGCATAACTCTACAACGATGCCCGTGCGGTTAGGTTGTAGGTTTTACATAGCGTAATTTCAACAATCAAACCTAGCCACAGAATAATCATGTCTTGACTGTAAAGTACACATGCCGCTTTTGTAGAAAATCAGTTGAAGCCTGCACGTATCCATATGCCAATGTTCGGGATCGGCTATTCGATTGCATTGGTTCATAGTTAATATGAACGTGTCTCATTCAATTTCAATAAGACGACTAGCCAGCCTCTTAGTTCCAACTAGGAACGCATGATCAATCATTTAGTCAAGGTAACAATCAATGTCAATTCGTGCCAAGGTATGAAAGTCAAACAAGTATTTAGTATGGTCGAGTCTATAATTCTCAGGGTTAAGTTCCAGTCATACAGGGTATCTATAAACCAATTGGGACACAGGGCACATTCCATACCATAATATGTATTAAAATATTAGCATATCATGATTATATCGAGTTCATGCAAAAAGGTGTAAAATAAGAGATGCGATGTATGCCCAAGGAGTACGCTCAATGAATTACGCCAAGCCAGAAGAGTACGCCCAAAGAAATACGCGTAAGGGAAATTTACGTGTGAGGGAAGTTTATGCATAAAGGAATAAAGCTTACGCGTAAAGGAGTACGCTCAATAAAGGAATAAAGTTGCGCGTAAAAACTCGTCTTACACCAAGCCAGAGGAGTACGCGTAAAAATAACATTACGCGTAAAAACTCTTGCGCGTAAAGCGTCAAGGTTTACGCATGAATCTTGTATGCGTAAAGAATAATCGTTACGCGTAAAACAATGTACGCGTATAGGAATCGTTACGCGTAAAACAATGTACGCATAAAAGAATCGTTACGCGTAAAACAATGTACGTGTAAAGGAATCGTTACGCATAAAATAATGTACGCATAAAGGAATCGTTACGCATAAAACAATATACGTATAGAGGAATCATTACGCATAAAACAATGTACGCGTAAAGGAATCGTTACGCGTAAAACAATGTACGCGTAAAGAATACACCAAGCCAGAGTAGACTTGCGTAAAACGAATTTATGCTGACACGAATGAATGTGGGCGTAGAGCTTGATATTATGTAGGCACGTATAAACGTGTGCGTAGAGCCTGATATTACGCGAGCACGTATAAACGTGTGCGTAGAGAACCTCCGGAACTCCAATTTCATGAACTTCAATCTGAGCCAAAAATGGGAGTTCCACAGATCGAAAGGGATTATAACACAAATCTCACAATCTGGAACGAACGAAACTTGAAAATAAGGAAGTTTGATAGATCAAAACCCACAAAATCTGAAAAATGGCAATTTCTAGATCTACTAAAAATGAAACTTCAAAATGTAAAATGCCAAGTTCTAAACTATCTTAGGATCACGAGAGGAAGATAAATGAACCATAAAAATATTAGTTCTCATGTGGAGCAAGATGTACTTGCCTAAGCTCTTGGTAGGTGGAGAGAGTTATGAGGAAGAAGAAGAGTAATGAGAATAAGAAGTAATAAAAAGAGAGAAAGGGGTTGGGGCTTTAAATGGAATGATGGTAGGTAGGGGTTCGTCGGGTTCATGGTGAACCACCAAAATCCGAAAATAAACCAACCCAAGCCGAACCCAAGAGCAAAGCAAAAGCAAAAAATAAAATATAGAAAAATAATTAGCATAAAATTAAAGAAATTAAATACAGAACAATTGCATGATAAATATTAAATAAAAGTATTCAAGTAGTACACGTATTAAAATATGCATTCTGGGAACGGGGAGTGACATCTCTACCCTCCTTAGAAAAATTTCGTCCTCGAAATTTCAAATCGAAGCAGGATAGAAATATCAGGGCCAAACTAATCTAAGTACAACAATTTTAGCGAGCAAGCAGTTATCTTACAATACCAATAGCAAGTAATATATCTATATTTATCAATCTACGACATCAAGTAATTTCTACTCATAGGGTGATAAGCATGAGGAATCAAGACAATCAAGGTACACGAAAAGAAATATACCTTGTAGGTCAAATAGGTGCGGATACCGTGATCGGATATCATCCTCACGTTCTCACGTTGACTCTCCTAAGGAGTGATGACCCCAAGCAACACAGACAAGGTTAATTGTTCGGTTCTTGAGTATCTTCTCCCTTCGGTCCAAAATGGACACTGGTTGTTCCTCTAAGACAGGTTGGTACCAACAACCAGCTCAGAATGATCGAGGATATGGCTTGGGTCCGATACTTACCTACGCAACTGAGATACATGAAACACATCATGCACCTCTCGTAACAAAGGTGGAAGGGATAAACGATAAGCAACATCGCCTACCCTATCAAGGATAGCAAATGGGCTTACGTATCGCGGACTCAACTTCCCGCGAACGCCAAATCTAATGACCCCACGAGTAGGTGAGATCCGTAAGAACATATGGTCCCCAATAGAAAATTCTAGCGACCTACGATGCTGGTCTGCCCAATGACGATGTCGATCTTGTGCAACTCGAAGTTGCTCCCTAATCCCCTTAACCGCTTCAACCATCTGAATAATCATCTCTGGGACTATCATCTTCGTCTCCCCGATATCGTCCCATGTCAGTTGTGACCTACACTTCTTACCGTATAGTGCTTCGAATGGTGCCATCTGGATACTGGCTTGGTAACTGTTGTTGTACGAAAATTTGACCAAGTGCAGGTGACTCTCCCAAGATCCTCCAAAATCTAGGGTACAAGCTCTTAACATATCTTCTAAAGTCTGAATTGTTCTTTCTGATTGCCCGTCCGTCTGTGGGTGGTAAGCTGTACTGAATCTTAACTTAGTACCTAGACTATGATATAAACTCTTCCAGAAATGTGACGTAAAACAGGTATCTCTATCTGACACAATACTGACAGGTACCCCATGCTGCCTGACTATCTGCTACATATACAATTCTGTCAACTTTTCTGTAGATTGTCCTACTCTAAAAGGAAGAAAATGTGCCACCTTCGTAAGCCGATCCACTATTACCCAAATAGCATCCTTACCACTTGGTGATCTCAGTAAACCGGTCACAAAGTCCATGGTGATATGTTCCCACTTCCATTTCGGAATAGGAAGCGGTTGTAATAATCCAGCTGGCCTCTGTTGTTCTGCCTTCACTTGCTGACATATCAAGCAACGAGAAACGAATCTAGCTATCTCTCTCTTTATTTCGTTCCACAAGAAGTGCTGCTTGATATCTTTGTACATTTTAGTTCCTCCAGGGGTGTATAGAATATCGAGAACTGTGGGCTTCTGTCATAACCTCCTGTCTGATATCTTCACTTTGTACACATAGACGTGATCCAAATCTAAGTGTACCATCTTCGTGAATTTTTATCTCCTTCCTGAGTCCTGACTCACATTCTGTCCTAAGCTTATGAATCCTTGGGTCCCGTGCCTGGGCTGCCTTGATCCTGTCTACCAAGTCAGATTGAACTCGTAGACTTGCCAGAATTTCTACATCACTAGGAAGTATAACCTCGATGACCATCTCCTGAAGATCTTCTAAAATATGTTTTTGTGATGTCAACATAAATGCATCGTCTCTCCTGCTGAGAGCGTCTGCTACCACATTAGCCTTGCCTGGATGGTACTGAAGCTCTACGTCATAATCTTTGATCAACTCTAACCATCTTCTCTTTCTCATGTTTAATTTCTTCCGATTAAAGATGTACTTCAGACTTTTGTGGTCTGTGTACGTGTCCACTCGATCACCGTACTGGTAATGCCTCTATAGCTTCAAAGCAAATACTACTGCTGCCAACTCCAAGTCATGAGTCGAATAATTCTTCTCGTGGTCTTGAAGTTGCCTAGATGCATACGCTATCACCTTCCCATGTTGCATTAGGACACACCCAAGTCCCTTTCCTGACGAATTACAATATACAGTAAAACCTCCGGGTCTAACCGGTAATGTAAGAATGGGTGCCGTGATCAACTTCTTCTTCAAATTCTCAAATGATGCCTGGTATTCTGTCGACCAGACGAATGGCACATCCTTCCGTGTCAAGCGGTTCACGGGTGCTGAGAGTCTTGCAAAGTCTGATACGAACCTTCTGTAATATCCTGCCAATCCCAAGAAACTACGCACATCTGCTACGGTCTTAGGTATTGGCCAACTCTCTACTGCTTCTACCTTCTTGGGATCTACTGCTACTCCAGCCCCTGATATGATGTGTCCCAAGAATGAAATACGATCCATCCAAAACTCACACTTGCTGAGCTTGGCGTACAACTGGTTCTCTCTCAGAACCTGTAACACTTTTCTGAGGTGATCTTCATGCTCTTCTTCACTAGCTGAGTATACGAGAATGTCGTCGAGAAATACAACGACAAATTGATCTAAGTACGATATAAAGATGCGGTTCATCAAATCCATAAATATTACTGGAGCATTGGTCAAACCAAACGGTATTACTAAGAATTCGTAATGCCCGTACTTAGACCTGAATGCCATCTTGGGAATATCCCCTTTTTGAACTCTCACTTGATGATACCCTGATCGAAGATCTATCTTGGAGAAAACCCTTGCTCTGCTCAACTGATCAAACAAGTCGTCGATCCTTGGTAGTGGGTACTTATTCTTTACTGTTGCCGCATTGAACTTTCTGTAGCCAATTCATAGTCTTTATGACCCATCCTTCTTCCCTACAAGTACCACTGGTACTGCCCATGGTGATTCGCTAACTCGAATAAACTTCTTCTCCTTCAGTTACTCTATGTGTTGATACACCTTGGCCTGCTCTGAATCTGCCATTCTGTAAATTCGATCTGATATCGGTTTAGTTCCAGGTGCCAATTCTATACTGAACTCAATATCCCTAACCGGTGGTAGACCTGGAAGTTCTTTGGAAAATACATCTAGAAACTCTTTAACTATCTTCAGAACTTGAACTTCTTCCATTGCCGCTACTATTCCTTCTTCTTGTTGAGTTGCCACTTATCTGACTAAGGTGAACCGCTTTATGCCTGGAATAATAAAAGATACGCTCCCTCTACGATAATCTATTGTCGCATGACTGTCTTTCAGCCAGTCCATGCCTAAGATAACATCGAAATTTCCAACAGGAAATTCTATTAATCTGGCGGGTAATGAACGCCCGCAAACTACAACTCTACACGCTAGAATAACTCTACTAACTCCTACGAGCCCATTACTAGTGAGTATATTCAACCTTCCTGGCAATGCTTCGAATTCCATTCCTAGTCGTGTCATAAATTGTGCAGATATAAATGAGTGTGATGCTCCCGAATCAAACAATGCTACTGCGGGATATGAGGCGACGAGAATGTTACCTACCACAACATCTCCCGATGCCAATGCCTCTTCCAAGGACAGATTGAATGCCTACCCTCGACCTCCTTGTTGGTTCCCATGCTGCGGACTAGCCTGGTGTTGCTGCTGGCCCTTGCCTTGGTGATGCTAGGGTGGTCTTTGTTGTTGCTGCTGCATCGGCGGTCCCTGCTGCCGAAACATCTGAGCCTGTGACATGAACGGGCATTGTGCCAACGGCCTCACTGCTACCGCTGGTCCTTGATACTGGCCTGCCCCTGGTGCTGGCAGCGTAAAAAATTGCTGCATTGGTCCTCCTGACCTCAAATTCATAGGATAGGTAGAAACCCGATGATCTGGACTTCCACATACCAAACACTGTCTGTTCAATGCCCGACATACGCCTCTAGTGTGCCCTGCCTTCCCATAATAGGTTCAGCCTACTGGGGTTGCTGGTTCTTCCTCTGCTGCTACCGCTGCTGCTGCTGTCTTGTTGATGGTGCTGGCCCTCGTATCGCCACATCGTGAATGCGAATGCCAGGGGATGGTATTGTTTTTCGGGGCGCTACTCCCCCTCCTCCTTCAATCTGATTGTGTGATCTCTTCTGACCTCCAGTCCTTACTGTGATCCTCTGGATGGTGATCTCATGCCTTCGGGTTGCCATCAACACCTCATCGAAAGTCTAGTAGTTGTGTCCCTCTATCAATTGCAATAGTTCAAGATGAAACCCTTGCTGAAACCTTATAGCCCTCTGGCTCTCTGTTGCTACCATCTCTGGGGCAAACCTACTCAGTCTGCAGAACTCTGCTGCATAAGCATCCACTGTCTTGCCAGCCTGCTTATGGTTGATAAACTTCTGCTGTAGCTCGAACTGTGCCACAACTCCATAGTACTTCGTCTTGAATCTCGCAGTAAAATCATCCCAAGCAACAGGACGTCTGATGCCCACTTCTTCCGATTCCCACCAATCACGTGCGAGGTCCTGAAGTAACAGCTTCACTAGATCCACACGTTCTTCCGTCGGTACCTTAGCCGCTGTCAAAATGGCCTCGATATCCTTAAGCCATGCTTCTGTTGAAATGGCATCTTTTGTGCCCTCGAAACAATAGGGGTTGTACTTGCAAAATTTGGTCGATGCTCCTGAATCTGTCCTCAATCCCTTTCCAAAGTCGTCTGCAATCCTTGGTTAAGTAATACATTCTGCTCTTGCAGCTGGGTGTGCATGCGTTGCTGGGCCAACATCTAATGTTGCTGAGTAGCCATCATCCCTCTCATGATCTCCAGAAGGGCTGGTATGTCTACTTCCATGGGGGTAGGTGGAACTGTTGGTGGTGTTAGAACCTCCGAATACTGCGGTCCAGTTGTTGGTTCGACTATCACCTCTTCTTGAATGTTCTTTTACGGTAGTACTGGCCTTCGTTGCTGACCAGCTTGGTCATGTTGTTCATGTTGCCCTTGTTGTTGTTGTCCAGCTCTAATAGATGCGGACGAGGTACCCCTAAGAAAAGGGACAAGAGAACAATCAAACGATCGGACAGGAAAGATCAATGAAGTCAAAGGATACCGGAATGTCAAGCTCGAGTCGAGAGTAACGAATCATGAGATCAAGGAGAAACATGTGTGATTGAGACATCCTATAAATTAAAATACCCCACAAGTCTGAAATCAGACCTGCATGGGCCACCACTAAAACCTTGTCACGCCCCAGAACCAGAATACCGGAGAGCGAGAGAGTGACTCAGCCAGCTACGTATTACGGGTAGATGAATATCGTATAATATGATCAATGTTGTCCAAAAGACGAGGGGGTGCATACTACATGAAAGTCTCACTATGGTTACGTGACATATATTGTCTCAATCATTCAAACAAGAAGCAATAATAGAGAACATGTATGATAAAGCAGAAAGGCGTCCCGATCGCTCAGTCAAAATGTTCTTGAGTTCTAGCTGTACAAAACATAGCCGGATGATATAGCAAGGTATACACAATTGTTATCAGCTGCAGTCTTACTTTGTTACAATTATGTAAAAGTATGTACAAGACAATCCGACTAACATGTTGGTGCCAAGTGGCAAAATATAAAGTAAGTAGCAAAACGAACAGGGAAGTAAAGAACCCACTCGTGTCCTCCTGCGATCATCCCTCTAGTATTGACCATCTTGGAGGTAGAAGTAAGTTGAGTCCTCGGTAACTGGCTCTAAATCTGGCTATGCAAAACCAGAGAGGTTAGACCTCTAATAGCAAGTACCACAAGGAAGCACGATATGAGAACTAAAACCAGTGATAAGAGTTAAGAATATAATAATAAGTCTCCACTTGCTACTGGGATTCACAAACATCATGATACTTCAAACCAACTTCCTAACCAAACAAGGACAGAAGTTGACCCGTCATGTCCTGACATTCTGATCATCTCAGTAGTTAATAGAGTAGGTACAGTACATAAACAAATCAATTTAAACGGTCAAGCAACTACTACGGCTTGCTAGTAAGTTTTAAGTTGTCTTGGAAATATGCAATAAAGATTTCTCAGTTCTTACTATGCACAAGCAAGGCTAGTCTACCCAATAATCAATTGCGCCAATCATAAATTAGACGAGTCCCAGCGGGACGCCCGTCATCAGTATACAGTAAATAAATATAAGCAGATACCGTTCCCTGCCCGTATGGCAGATTTGCAGTATCTGTGGGAACCAGCCGACATGTCGGGGCACTAATTGTCCCAAGGATGGCTGCCATGTAAGAACTCGGAAATCCATTCTCGTCATGCAATCGTTATTTTATTTAACTTAGTAGTCCCTATGTTAATTGAAATCTCATGCCGTGGATCATGGTCATTCAGAATGAGTACTTTCGTACAGAGTACGATATGCATAACTCTACAACGATGTCCGTGCGGTTAGATTGTAGGTCTTACATAGCGTAATGCAACAATCAAACCTAGCCACAGAATAATTATGCCTTGACTGTAAAGTACACATGCTGCTTTTATAGAAAATCAATTGAAGCCTGCACGTGTCGGTTAGGGTTATATACTAAAAGCATCACTTTTGTAGTAACCTTATTTCCTTAAATTTTGAATGAGAATCATATGGGCAAATGTTTGTATATTGTATTTGTTGCAAGTGTTAATGCAAATGTCTGATATTCTATATTGTAGATAATATGGTGTGTGGTGTCACACAGAAGATCATATTATCAGTTTTCTATGGAGTATATAAATAGTTCACAACCTAGATGGACTTGGACAATCTATTGGAAAGGTTGTAGTGTAATATGGTATTAGTCTATCTTGACTATAGGTTTACACTAGTACACTTTGTGTGTATTGAACAAGACCACTTGAGGTTGTTCTCTTTGTACTGACTACATAAGAGAACAAACACCTCGATTATTATGGATGCTTGTGCTCTTAATCCGGATATAATAACGGACATGTATATGCAGTGTGCATTACTTTGAATCATAAAAGAGTGAGATTCATTATGGATCAATAACCTCTATGAATTGGGTAATAACATTGTATGTATGATGGGCTGTTGATTATAAATAGAATCCATGTCCCGATACATCGGGTTGATGATGTCCTCTTAAGGAGCTCATAAGGATTGTCATGTAAACCCTGCAGGTGGATTACATCCGATATGACAAATAAAGTTGAGCGGTACTACTTAAGGATAAAAGATGTCGAATCAATATAGTTGTTAGTAACTTAATTTGATCGACGGACATACGATATCTTAACATGGGGAGCCAAACGAGCATATAATAAAAGGAGCCCACAAACATAATTTGGGATTAGGGAGGTAGTGCAACAATAGCTCATTAGTGGACCGAGCTATTGTTAATGGGCCTGGATTGTGTGTTCGGGCTGAATACGAGATATCCAGATCCGTTAGAGGCCTAACCCTAATTTCTCCTCATGGTCCCTGCCGTAGCCTATATATATCCTCTATTCTCTGGCCGCCAGATTACTGATCAAAAATCTGAAATTTTCTCTAAATTCATGATTCACGTAAGGAGAGAAAGAGAGGGCTGCCAAGGAGAAGAAAAGGTTGAGAAATCGTCGCCCACACGACGTCCAACTCGAGGAAGGAATACGTGCAGAAGATCTTGGGGTCGTCCGCTCGAGATTGTCAGGAATTACTTGTCTCCTTTCCATCGCATGTATAATTCGTGAACCCTAGTTTCCGCCTATGAAGGGTTAGAACACATATTAGAACTGTTTAACTTTCTATCGAACAATACGCACACCAAAGGAAGGGTCCTGGGAATCCCCAGTTCCATCAGTGTCCATATGCCAATGTTCGGGATCGACTAGTCGATTACAATGGTTCATAGTTAATATGAACGTGTCTCATTCAATTTCAATAAGACGACTAGCCAGCCTCTTAGTTCCAACTAGGAACGCATAATCAATCATTTAGTCAAGGTAACAATCAATGTCAATTCGTGCTAAGGCATGAAAGTCAAACTAGTATTTAGTATGGTCGAGTCTATAACTCTCAGGGTTAAGTTCCAGTCATACTGGATATCTTTAAACCAATCAGGACACCGGGCACATTCCATACCACAATATGTATTAAAATATTAGCATATCATGATTATATCGAGTTCATGCTAAAAGGCGTAAAATAAGAGATGCCATGTACGCCCAAGGAGTACGCTCAATGAATTACGCCAAGCCAGAAGAGTACGCCCAATGAAATACGCGTAAGAGAAATTTACGCATGAGGAAAGTTTACGCATGAAGGAATAAAGCTTACATGTAAAGGAGCACGATCAATAAAGTAATAAAGTTGCGCGTAAAAACTCGTCTACGCCAAACCAGAGGAGTACGCGTAAAAATAACGTTACGCGTAAAAACTCGTGCGTGTAAAGAGTCAAGGTTTACGCATGAATCTTGTATGCGTAAAGAATAATCGTTACGCATAAAACAATGTACGCGTAAAGGAATCGTTACGCGTAAAACAATGTACGCGTAAAGGAATCGTTACGCGTAAAATAATGTACGCGTAAAGGAATCGTTACACGTAAAACAGTGTACGCATAAAGGAATCGTTATGCGTAAAACAATGTACGCATAAAGGAATCGTTACGCGTAAAACAATGTACGCGTGAAGGAATTGTTACACGTAAAATAATGTACGTGTAAAGGAATCGTTACACGTAAAACAATATACGTGTAAAGGAATCGTTACGCGTAAAACAATGTACGCGTAAAGAATACACCAAGCCAGAGTAGACTTGCGTAAACCGAATTTACGCTGACACGAATGAACGTGGGCGTAGGGCTTGATATTACGCGGGCACGTATAAACGTGTGCGTAGAGCCTTATATTACGCGAGCACGTATAAACGTGTGTGTAGAAAACCTCCGGAACTCCAATTCTATGAACTTCAATCTGAGCCAAAAATGGAAGTTCCACGGATCGAAAGGGATTATAACACAAATCTCACAATCTGGAACGAACAAAACTTGAAAATAAGGAAGTATGATAGATCAAAACCCACAAAATCCAAAAAATAACAATTTCTAGATCTACTAAAAATGAAACTTCAAAATGCAAAATGCCAAGTTCTAAACTATCTTAGGATCACGAGAGGAAGATAAATGAACCATAAAAATATGGGTTCTCATATGGAGCAAGATGTACTTGCCTAAGCTCTTGGTAGGTGGAGAGAGTTATGAGGAAGAAGAAGAGTAATGAGAATAAAAAGTAATAAAGAGAGAGAAAGGGGATGGGGCTTTAAATGGAATGATGGTAGGTAGGGGGTTGGTCGGGTTCATGGTGAACCACCAAAATCCGAAAATAAACCAACCCAAGCCGAACCCAAGAGCAAAGCAAAAGCAGAAAATAAAATACAAAAAAAAATTAGCGTGAAATTAAGGAATTAAATACAGAACAATTGTATGATAGATATTAAAAAAATGTATTCAAGCAGTACACGTATTAAAATATGTATTCTGGAAACGGAAAGTGATAATTTTTCCTTGAGAGTTGCTTCTTCAAAGTCTTACAAGTCTAGCTCATGAGTCATTAGTTTGTCCATCAGCATTTCCAAGCTTATGGTGGTGAGATCGTTTCCTTCTAGGATCGCAGTCGCCTTAGGGTTCCAGTTCTTGGTTAGAGCCTATAGCAGCTTCCTGATCTTTTTATGATTGATGTATTCCTTACCAAGAGATTGTAGAGGATTAGTAATATCAAGAAAACGAGTAAAATTTTGTGTAATTGACTCACTGGGTTTCATCTTGAATAATTCATATTCATGTATAAGTCTGCTGATTTTGGATTCCTTCATCTGGAAAGTACCTTCATGAGTTACCTCAAGAAGTTTCCAAATTTCATTAGACATAGCACAGGTTGAAACACGATTGAACTCAGTTTTGTCAATTGCACAGAATAGTGCATTGATGGCTTGTACGTCTAGACTAGCTTTAGTCTTTTCCTCATCCATGTACTTATCATGAGGTTTATCTATCATGTGGCCATCAACTTGAATTCTAGGCGGTTTCTTATAACCGGCTATAGCTATAGACCACAGATCAAAATTAAGAGATTTAAGAAAAAAACTCATACGTATTTTCTAATAAGTGTAGTTGGTTCCATCAAATAGTGGAGGTCTATTTATAGATTGTTCTTCACCGTTGAATATAGATTTCACGGCTGACATTCTCTAAGGTTTTTATATTAGAATATAACCTACTCTGATACCAATTGTAGGACCGTTAATCACCTCTAGAGGGAGGTGAATAAAGTATGTGCTAGTGCAGCGGAATAAAATCACCAATTAAAAATTAGATAGACAAACTATGGCAGAAATAAAGAGATAATAAATAAATACAATAAGCAAGAGAGAGAATCAAACTCAGTGAACATCGCGATGTATACTGGTTTTTTCTGAGAGAACTAAAATAATCACAGGTACTCTTGTCCGCTGTTAATCCACTATTTGTAAGCTAATTAAGAGCTTGCAGTCTCTTTACAACACTGTGCTTGGTGACAAGTGCACGATCGACTTCACCACACCGTGCTTGGCGACGAGTGCACGACCAACTCCAATCACAGAGAGTTTTTCTGACTTTTGCAACCTCTTTACAACTCTGTAAACCAAAGACTCTAAATCGAACAGAACTTTACTGGCTTTGGCTAGAGATGTATAGGTGGAATGTGAAAGATTTCGATCACTGAAAAACACTTTAAAGAATAGATAGAGAGAAGAGTGAATGAGTGATTAGAAATGAAAAATTCTCTTATATTATAGGTATTTTTCTTGACCGAATTCGGGAAGAGTTCAGGCAAAGTTCAGATGCGAACATCTCGCAAACGAACGTTCTATGCAGATTTGGAGGTGACTAAAATTCAAATTTGGGTTGACCGAACTCGAACCGAACTCGGCCTGAGTTCTGTTTGAGTTTTGCCAGTTCATAACTAGATATTCGGGTCCAAATTTGTATGGATATTTTGGGCTGTTTGGATAGTAGACTTAATAAAAAATAGGAAGGCTATTTGGATAGGTGGACTTGGAATTAACCTTAGCCAGTAATTTTCCGAACGACTTTACATTTATTATCCTAGACTCAATAAAAGATAAAATACAGAACAAAATGTAAAATAACTCGATCCGAATTCCATTTGAATAGCTTGTGGATGATGACTTGAATGCTTGTAGTACGTTTTTCGAAGATGTAGCATAATGTAGTAGAATGTAGCAGCAACCTGAAACATTAGTACCAGTTCATATATTTTGCGTATCGACGTAAATTGTCATTGATTATCAAAATCAGGTGTGACCATTAGGTAATGGGCCAATAGTAGGTAGTTTAAAAATAAAAATTATAGAATGTGTAGATACTTTAATTAGTTTATATGGAGAGAAAAAAATGTTATATCGAGCCGACCCAATTCAACCTTTAAAGTAGTAGTAGCAATCAAGATTAATTTCTGAGTTATCTAATGCTAAGAGTATACAATAAAAGAATAAACAAGAATAATCTTCCCCAACTCAAAAATTATCCTTCTATTTAAATTCATGTGGTAAAAATGATGAACATGATAACGTTTCTGGATTATATTTTTTAAAATTTAGAGTGATGGAAAGCACATAAAAAACTTATCATATACTTTCTTCTTTGGTAAGTAATCTTCTAATGGTCTTGGTGTCTACGTAGCATCGTAATCTTATTTTAGTGTAGGTTCAAAAATGTTAAGCAAGAAGAGATCGAAGCATGATACTACAAGATATTTTGGAAATGTGTGTTTGCGTTCAAGATTGAATTTGTGCAAAAAATGAACCCAATAC
Organism: Iris pallida; assembly: GCA_029216955.1. Taxonomy (NCBI): domain Eukaryota; kingdom Viridiplantae; phylum Streptophyta; class Magnoliopsida; order Asparagales; family Iridaceae; genus Iris; species Iris pallida. The sequence goes on from JANAVB010009596.1 coordinate 4,472,298, forward strand.
TTACGAGATGAAAGTGCCAACATTAATGAATTGAGCTTTCAATCTCTTCTATAGAGACGCTGAGCTGAAGAATAAAGCTACGAAGTCTTGTAAAGTCTTGGAAAGCTAGATATGAAGACCAAATATTGTAACTGGAGATCAAATTGAAGATAAAATTTGTACATTTCACTCTTCAGCTTTTCTAAATAAAAATTAAATTTTTTATTAAATTTCTCAAATAAATAAAACTAATAAAGTTTTTTTTATTAATCATTACTTTTATTTCTAATTTTCTTTTATATATAGTCAAAGCCCAAAGTCCAAAAAAATTATTCCATTTAAAAAAACATCGGACCAACACGGGCCTGACCCGGACCCAGAACGACCCAATTTTTACAGAATTGTGGGTCGGGCTTGATTTGGAGCATTCTCTCTAAGCCTAGCTCCAACCAGTTTTCCTAGTTGGGCTGGTCCGGCCTTGCCAACATAACACCTTGGAGTATAGGTCCTTGAGCATATATTGCACTTTCTTAACTTCTTGCTCAACCTTACTTTTAGGGTTAATTAGCGTTTAGATTTTGGATTTTATACCAGCATAGAGTTTAAGTCCTAACATGTACAATTAAAGAGTTTGAACCTAAGATTTTTATTTTTATTTTTTTCTATTATACCCTCCCTAACCTATATAGGAAAGTTTTATTTTTCTCCAGAGTAAGAGTTTTCCCTGAAGTCTGTTTCAACGCCATAGTTTTAATCCTTCTAACTTCAGCTTGGAACTTGTTCATAAAAACCTTTTCAACAGTAGGTTCGTAAGTAGTGAACAACTCCTTCATAGAACACATGTGGCAAGAAGCCCATGGGTCCACCCATCAGTCGGTGTCTATGCCCGATGACTCAACCTGTACAATTACGGCATCTAAGTTAAGCTCACATTATTCGTTCTGTTTCTGCTTCGGATTGGACCTAAAGCCCTTCTTGAAGTGACCCTTCTTGCCACAGTTGTTATATGCCCCATTATTGCTAGACTTGGACTTGAATGAAATTGACTTCATTTTCAAATGATTGAAGTCCTTCTTCTTGTTGTTTTTAAGGAAGTTTTATGCTTCCTTTAGAGTCTTCAGCATGCACCAAGTTTTTCTTGGCAAACTGTTTTGGACTGAGTGTCCACTTTGACTTGATTCATGACTTTGTCTTCAATATGGATTTTTCATCTTCTTTTAGTACATGTCAGTTGCAAACTTATTTCAACCAGAAGGAAGTTTGGTGACGAGGCCCTCGCGATGAATTTATCTTCTTCTTTCATCCATTCCACCTCAAGTTTTTGTTGCAACTTGAGTAACTCCTTCACTTGCAGCAATAATATGGTCTTTTCATCTTCAAATTGTAATTTGAACAGTTTGTCGACGAGATGAATCATGGACATATTCTCGTCGGTCTTGTAATGTTTTTCAAGAAACTCCCAAACAACTCTTGCGTTAACCTTTTTGTTATAAGATTCAGCCATAGAGTTGTCCATGGCGTTGACAATCAACAACTTGCAAAGGTTGTTGTCCTTCTTCCACTTGTACTGCTTGTCAATCGTGATAGCAATTGCAAGCACATCTCGAATCTCCAATATCTGGAATTATAGGCTCTGGATCAGTCAGCACATATTCCACATTTTTTTAGGTGTCCTTTCTCCAAGCCGAGCCGTGGCCCAAAGCCACCCAGGGGGGATTCGAACCTGAGACCAATGCTCGGACGGCCCCCCGCACTACCACTAGGCTAGTGCCTTAGGGACACATATTCTACGTTGACAAGTTGAAGATTGATTAGTTTTCTCCATTGAATTTGTCAAGTTTACTAAAACTTGTGTCGGGTAGAGTGGAACTATTCTCCATCTTCGTACTAAGATTGTTCTTTGAGATTGTTATTCCTTGGGTTACAAATTTTGGAGAATGGGCTCGCTGGGTGATCAAAACCATTGTAGCTCAAAGTAAGATTCGACCTATATCCATCGATATGCTTCTAGGAACCAGCAAATTCAGAGTTATAAACTTTTGGAACGCTCCTTTGTCACTCTTGCACGAACTCTTCGGACATCACTTTGACTTCTTGCAGAAACAACACTTCGTCGCTCCAAACTCCAGCAGCTCTCTCTCTCTCTGCATCCAGTGCAGACGCCCTGGTAAAGAGCCTACGTACATTCGAAGTGTACCATCAAAGCGCCACTTTTAAGCTCTTCGTCCGAGTCCGAATCTGAATCGTTCGGGGCTTAGCTCCTTTTTTTTCTTCCAAAAAGAGTGACAAAACATAAATGTTCCTTTAAGAAGTTTAAACTTAGTCTCTCTAGAAAAACATCTCATCGTGGCATCCACGTGGACCACCATACCCCCGTATGCATACTTCAATATAATGCATAGGTATATATTGAAATATTCTCTTAGGTATTTTTTAATATGGGAATATCTTTCTAAGGTTGCTATAAACATTTTCCTGACTTCCTGTATGCCCTAGTTACTTCTAGTCAGTCTTCCAATTTTAGAATTAATTACTGTTGGGTTTTGGCCTCTTTTGTTTAGAACTTTAGTCCCACATCGGCTAGGCCAAAACAAATATATCTCTATATATTAGCTTTCCCATTTTAGAGATGCACATGTGGTGTGGAGGTGCACATGGGTGTGCCATGTGGGGTTATTTTTCTAATGGAAAAAAGGCTAAATCAACAATAAAAGCATTCATGCTTTTTGCTCTTGGAAAATTCATTTCCATGGGAGCTAAGCCCCGTAGGGGCTTAGCGACTCGGACTCGGACTCGGACTCATGGGCTCATGAGGCGTAATATGGCATTTTGTTGGCGACAGGGTACGCACTGAGCCACTTGCGCTGCCACGTTGTGCGCGCCAGAGTGCGCGCCAGAATGCGCGCTAGGTTGCGCACAGGTTGCGCCGAGTGCGCTGGCTGCGCTGGTTGCGCAGTGGCGCAGTGCACGTAGTGGCACAGGTTGCGCAGGTTGCGCAGTGGCGCAGTGCGCGCAGTTGGCACAGGTTGGCACAAGTGGCTCAATGTGCGGAGTACAAGGACCGCAGGGTGCGCGCAGTTGGCACAACTCGCAGCAGAACATGCGTTTGCATGTTCTGGACGGTTGCTACATGTTCGGGGTGGTTTTTACCACGTCCCTAACTTTGTGGCAACCAAACAGTTGCTGCAGGGCCTATATAAGGCATCCTCTCTCTCTCAAGGCAAAATATACATACAAGTAAGAGAAGCCACCATAGAAAGTTTATGAAGTATTTTTTAACACAAGTAAACAGAGAATTCAGATGTGTTCTCTAACACAGTTCTGATCTTCCAGTAGCCTTCGAGAGAGAGAGAGGAAAGGCGCCGCACCAGCGTTGCTTTTGTACGGTAGTTCGTGTCCATCCGAGGAGTCAGAAGAGCAGGAGTGTTCCAAGTTCTCCGACGAACTTGCTGGTTCCTGGAAGCTGTTCGTATAGGAAGAATAAAGCTTTGAGCAACGGTGATAATTCACCCCAGCAGGAGTTCTTCCATCTTTCGCCAGTCACCTTCTTCATTGCTGCCAGTATTTTTGATTGTATCTTCTTTTTAGAAGTACTACGATCGATTGCTGTTGATTACGAAATCTTTTTAGATTCTCGTAATTCATGATCACCTTCCTTGAAGTGTTGATTTGAAACATTGTCTTTACAATCGTTTCATATTCTCAGTTTTTCTATCGAAAAATTGTGCCCCGGCATTAATAATCTCAAAGCTATATTGCTACGATGGAAAACTTTAATGTTTCACTCCTCAATACTGACTTTTGTAAGTTAGAAAAGTTTGATGGAGAGCATTATCAAGTCTGGAAGCGGAAGGTTTATCTCACTCTTCAACTCAGAGACGTTGATCACGTGCTTCTTGAAGAGGAACCTACCGTTCCAGATACTGGGTCTGCTGCCGCAATCACTGCGGCTACTAAACTTCAGGCCAAGTGGAGAAGGAAGAATAGCATTTGCAGGTTACTTATCCTGAATGCTATGGAGGATTCCCTAGCAGAATCCTACAGTAAGAAACCAATTGCCAGAGACATATGGGAGTTTCTGGAGAAACTGTACGAAGAAGACAAAAACAGGAGCAAGATATTTGTGGTTAAAAAATATCACAAATGGCTCTTTGAGGACGAGAAGTCCATGCTGCCGCAGGTAAAAGAATTTCTGAAGCTGCGACAGAAGTTGGAAGACGAGGCGATGCCCCTCTCCGACAAGTTTGTTATTATAGGGATTGTCTCAAAGCTCCCCGCTGGATGGAATAAGTTTTATGCAAACATGCATAGAAAGAAGCTTGAGATCAGCCTTGAAGATCTATTACAGGAAATTTATGTTGAGGACCAAATGCGGGCTCAACTCAAGGTGGACGCACTGTCCAAGCAATTGGCTAACGCCAATCTGGTTCATACCAAGGAACCAAGGGGAAAGCAGGCGGCTTCCCACAGCAAGAAGAAGGACCCTAACAATCTAAACGTGAAGGGGACTTCCTTCAAGCGAAAGAAGGCAAAGTCTCAGATGCCTTGTTTCAAGTGTGGCAAGAATGCCCACTTCAAGAATGAATGTAAAGCAAAGACCAAGCAATCAGAGCAAGGAGAGCCTAGTAAGGTATCTATGATCACTGACGTTGTTGCTATGATTGCACAGGTTGATGCGGTAAGGACTGACTCTGACTGGTGGGTAGACACTGGAGCCTCCTGCCATGTCTGCTCCAGTAAGGAGTGGTTCACCACCTACACACCTACTTCTGAAGTGGTTATAATGGCGAACCAGGCACAAGCTGAAGTGCTCGGGGTCGGGACGGTGGTGTTGAAGCTGACTTCAGGGAAGTCTCTAACGCTTCAAGGCGTGAAGCACGTACCTGCTATCGCCAAGAACCTGATCTCAGGAGGCCTACTCTGCAACGCAGGCCTTAGGATGGACATCAATGTTGGCCAGATGGTGATGTCTATCAAGGGAACATATTTCGGGAAAGCTTTTTATACCGAAGGAATATTAAAAATTCAGCTTGTAAATCAGTCCAATGTAATTAATGTGATTAATGAAATCACTCCTTCTGCTTATACTCTTGAGTTGTGGCATAATAGGCTAGGGCATGTTCATTGTAAACGAATAAAAAGAATGTCTAGTCTAGAACTTATCTCCAAGTGTGGGGGTAAGGTAGAGAAATATGAAGTTTGTGCTCAAACAAAGATCACAAGAAAACCCTTTTCTCGGGTTAATCGAAGTACAGATCCTCTGGAGTTGGTACACTCCGATATTTGTGACTTCAAACAGTTCTCTACAAAGGCTGGGATGAAGTATTTCATAACCTTCATCGATGACTTCTCAAAGTATGCGTTCGTGTACTTACTGAAGGCTAAAGACGAAGCATTCGAGAAGTTCAAGGAGTTCAGAGCCGAAGCTGAGCGGCAGACTGGACAACAACTCAAAAGAATAAGAAGTGATCGAGGTGGGGAGTATAGGTCTCATAAGTTTGCATCGTTCTGCAAAGAACATGAAATTGTCAATGAGACTACGGCTCCGTACTCTCTTCAATCAAACGGAGTAGCATAGAAGAAGAACAGAACGTTAACAGAAATAATTAACTCAATGTTGTTGACTGCGGGTCTTCCTAAGTGTTACTGGAGAGAAGCTGCATTGATGGCCACTTTTATTCTAAATAGAGTGCCTCATGCAACTTCAGACATTACTCCTCATGAACTCTGGTTCAAGGTCAGACCTAACTTGAATGTCATTCGAATGTGGGGGTGTCTGGCGTATGTCAAGCTTCCAGATCTGAAGATTCAGAAGCTTGGGACAAGGACTACTAAGACGGTCTTCTTGGGGTATGCCGAGAAGAGTGATGCTCGGAGATTTCTTGATATTGAATCAAATCATATCATTAAATCTCGCGATGCAGAATATTTTGAAGACACATTTGCAAGGCACAAGAATATTGTTCTTGCGGATGTTTCAGAGAATAATGAGGGTGCGCAGGAAACTGAAGTCTTCAATGAAGATGTGGTCCAAGAAGATGTTGTTGTTGAAACAACGATTGAACCAGAACAAGCTGAGCCGTCAGCTAAGCGTATGAGGAGGCCGAAGGACTTCGGAAGTGACTTTGTCACCTATCATGTGGAAGCTGATCCGCTTACCTGTGATGAGGCGATGAAGACCAGAGACACAGTTTTCTGGAAGGAGGCGATTGATAATGAAATTGATTCTATCACCTCAAATAACACTTGGGTGTTGGTTGATCTTCCTGAAGGAGCAAAACCCATCGGATGAAAATGGATCTTCAAGAAAAAGATGAAAGCAGACGGAACTATTGACAAGTTCAAGGCTAGGTTGGTAGCCAAGGGGTTTTCTCAGAAGCAGGGAATTGACTAATTTGACACGTATGCTCCAGTAGCCCGGATGACCACCATCAGAATGTTGATTGCTCTCGCAGAAATACATAAGATGGTGATACATCAGATGGATATGAAAATGGCTTTTCTAAATGGCGAGCTGACCGAAGAGATTTACATGCAACACCCAGAGGGATTTGTCATCAGGGGTCTTGAAGACAAAGTCTGTAAGTTGGTGAAATCTTTGTACGGTCTTAAACAGGCTCCCAAGATGTGGCATGAGAAATTTGACAAAGTTATAAGGTCAAACGGCTACATGGTCAGCGATATGGACAAGTGTGTTTACACGAAGTTCGCTGATGGAAGAGGTGTGATCGTTTGTCTGTACGTGGACGACATGCTTATCCTAGGTACGGATATTAGCTGTGTCACGGAGACAAAGAAATTCATCTCAAGCAAGTTCAGTATGAAGGACTTGGGGGAAGCTAATGTGATCTTAGGGATCAAGATCATCCGGACAGACACTAGACTAGCGCTGTCACAGTCTCATTATATTGAGAAAATGATCACTCGTTATGGGTATCGGGATCTTCCAGGGATCGATACGCCGTATAGGTGTGATCTGAAGCTGAAGCCTAATTCAGGGGAAAGCGTCAGGCAGCTGGAGTATGCAAGCGTAATCGGAAGTTTGATGTATGCTACTACTGCCACAAGGCCTGACATAGCTTTCGTCGTGGGAATGCTGAGTCGTTTCACGAGCAACCCAGGTGCTGAACACTGGAAAGCTGTGAAATGGGTTATGAGATATCTCAAGAAGACTCAGACATATGCACGGTACTACAGCGAAGATCCGCCGGTAGTGGAAGGCTTCAGTGATGCCATCTGGTGCTCAGAGGTGGAGAGCGAGAGGTCCACAGGTGGATTCATTTTCACAATGGGTGGAGCTGCTATATCGTGGAAGTCGAAGAAGCAGACTATGCTCTCGCGGTCATCCATGGAATCTGAGTTCTTTGCACTTGATACCGCAGCCGAGGAAGCAGAATGGCTTCGGGAGCTCTTGTATGATCTTCTAGTGGTTGGGGCACAAATACCGGCGATACCGATATACTGCGACAACCAGGCGACTGCGGCGGTGGCATCAAATGACCTCTTCAACGGGAAGAAAAGGACTGTGCGGTTGAAGTACAGGGCAGTACACGATCTTATCAAGAGAGGTGTTATTGTAGTGATTGATGTTCGGAGTCAGGAGAACCTGGCGGATCCGTTCACCAAGGGCCTCAAGCGCCAGCTGGTCGATGACACAGCTTGTAAAATGGGCTTGAAGGCATTCTGATATTGTATTATTGTATTCCTACCATAAAGTTTTATGCTAATAGTTCAAAGAGAAGTCTACTAGGCATCTAGCTTTTGGTTCAAGGGAGGACCACTAATCGGAAGAATATCAGGAACGGTGGGTACATGTTCTATTGGGCATGGAGAGGTTACGGACCTATAACCACTGTTGTCTACTGTTGTTTTCTGCGGAAAATGGTTCCTGTGGGAAGGTTGGCTTAATTGTCTTAATGAGTTCTCAGGCAGAGTGAATGTCTGGTGTGCTTTACAGGAAGCAAGGTAGAGCAGCACTACAAGGAGTAAAACTCCATGCTACAGTGGGGTGACTCCACGATGAGGTTCCTATATGTGGGGTGCTGCCCAGGAATAGGATAAAGCCTCGGCTTTGCAGGCCAAGTCACAGCGGCATAGCACCGCAAATAGGCAGTTAGCCTAATGCTGTATATTAAAATAAAGAGGGGTGTAGTCAGCACTACAAAGAGGAAGAGTTCCTTATGTTACAGTGGCACGACACCACGATGAGGTACCCGGTTAGGGATAAAGCCTCGACCTTGCAAGCCATGTCGTTGCGGCGTAACACCGCAAGGGAGCCTAAGGCTTCATGCTGGGTAGTTTGGCACTACAAAGAGGCGGTTGTCTCATGCTACAGTAGTATGACACTACGATGACGTTCTCGGTACGGGGTAAGGCCTCGGCTTTAAGCCATGTCATAGCGGCGTAGCACCGCAAGGGATGCGCAAAGCGCTTCATGCCATGTCTCTTTATAATGAACTCACCTATAGTGTATGGACAAAGAGATTTCAGGCCGTCTCTTGAGGGTAAAATTGTAGACGTCCAAAATTATACACTGAAACCAGGCTGGCACAGGACCTTTAATGTGTAGCCAGAAGCACATGTAACTACATTATGTGAGTGGAAAGAATTTCAGCTATGATGCAGAATTCAAGGCTTAGTCCATTCTTGTATTATAGTATGTTGTTTGACCCATGTGGGAAGATTCAAGTCGTCAGCGACATCTCTCCTAATGCATGATGGACAGTTACTGTGGGAAACACTTATACCCATATATATAGAGATATGTGGGGATTGTTGGGTTTTGGCCTCTTTTGTTTAGAACTTTAGTCCCACATCGGCTAGGCCAAAACAAATGTATCTCTATATATTAGCTTTCCTATTTTAGAGAAGCACATGTGGTATGGAGGTGCACATGGGTGTGTCATATGGGGTTATTTTTTTAATGAAAAAAAAGGCGAAATCAACAATAAAAGCATTCATGCTTTTTGCTCTTGGAAAATTTATTTCCATGGGAGCTAAGTCCCGTAGGGGCTTAGCGACTCGGACTCGGACTCGGGCTCATGGGCTCATGAGACGAAATGTGGCGTTTTATTGGCGCACTTTGCACTTAGCACGTCAGCATCGTCGCTAGGCGCATAGTACGCTTTAGTTGCGCTCGTTGCGCGAGCCACTTGCGCTGCCACGTTGTGCGCCACAGGTTGCGCGACCAAGGTGCGCGCCAGGATGCGCGCCAGGTTGCGCGCCAGGTTGCGCACAGGTTGCGCCGGGTGCGCTGGTTGCGCAGTGGTGCAGTGCGCACAGTGGCGCAGGTTGCGCAGGTTGCGCAGTGGCGCAGTGCGCGCAGTTGGCGCAGGTTGGCGCAAGTGGCTCAGTGCGCGGAGTGCAAGGAGCGCAGGGTGCGCGCAGTTGGCGCAACTTGCAGCAGAACGTGCGTTTGCATGTTCTGGGCAGTTGCTACATGTTCGGGATAGTTTTTACCATGTCCCTAACTTTGTGGCAACCGAACAGTTGCTGCAGGGCCTATATAAGGCATCCTCTCTCTCTCAAGGCAAAATATACATACAAGTAAGAGAAGCCACCATAGAAAGTTTACGAAGTGTTTTTTAACACAAGTAAACAGATAATTCAGAAGTGTTCTCTAACACAGTTCTGATCTTCTAGTAGCCTTCGAGAGAGAGAGGAAAGGCGCCGCACCCGCGTTGCTTTTGCACGGGAGTTCGTGTCCATCCGAGGAGTCAGAAGAGCAGGAGTGTTCCAAGTTCTCCGACGAACTTGCTGGTTCCTGGAAGCTGTTCGTGTAGGGCGAATAAAGCTTTGAGCAACGGTGATAATTCACCCCAGCAGGAGTTCTTCCATCTTTCGCCAGTCACCTTCTTCATTGCTGCCAGTAATTCTGATTGTATCTTCTTTTTAGAAGTACTACGATCGATTGCTGTTGATTACGAAATCTTTTTAGATTCTCGTAATTCAGGATCACCTTCCTTGAAGTGTTGATTTGAAACATTGTCTTTACAATCGTTTCATATTCTCAATTTTCCATCGAAAAATTGTGTCCCGGCAATAACAATTACTACGCTCCTGGATTGGGCATTGATGTTATGCTGGCACGAGAACTGCAGGAACCTTCCTTTCAAGAGGTTTCTACTTTTCTTTTCTTTTCCCTTTTGTAACCAAAAGATACATAATCAAGGCTAGAAGTTCATTTCATATCCACCTAGAGTGATGCAAAGAGAACAACTTCTTGGTCCGACGTAACATCATCGGTGGAGTGACACGTATAGGCTAATTAATTATGCAAAGATAATGGGAAGTCTTTGATGAAAGGAGGAGTAGGTTAACAACTTCCTAAATACGTAATGTGATTGTGCCACTAGCGATGACTTGACATGATATAGTCATCAAACAAATAGGACTTGAAGCTTTTGCTAAGTTGCCAGTACTTGAACGTCACTAACTAAAATTTGAGAGTGACGAATCACCAACTTTTAAAATTGAGCCTGTATATTTCTTTGTTTAGTGGAGTGATATTTTTTAATTCATTCTAATTGCTGAACTATATGGAATTAATGAACTTGCGATAACATAAAAGTAAGATCCATCTTAAGACTTACTTATATTAAATGCCTATAACTAATAGCAAGAGACAGTTATTTCATACAGATGAAAATTTTCGACTACAAGCTAAGACTAGACTTCGTATCAATGTGAACTAGGAGTGATGCAAACACAAAGGTGTATAATAAATAAATCCAATGATAAAGACAACATAACTTCTTAAAATTAAAATAAGGATTATTAGGCTTTGGGTTATAGAAATATTCGAAAATTTTGTATTTCAGTTCTGAAGATGTCCAATTTAGAATATCCGAACGGATCACCACAACTACTCAGAGTAACGAAAGACGGATTACAAAAGGTTACCGAAGATGAGACGAAAACCAATCACTGATGATCTTTTCGAACTGATCTCTCTTCGAAACGGGCTCCAATCCCTTTTTTCTCTTCTTTGAAAGTTGAAACATTTGAGAAAACTCTACATTTGATCTCTCAATGATAGATGACAATGGATTTGGGTAAGAAAGATCTATTTAAAGCCCTCTAATTTCGAACATATCTAGACTATCAATTTTGATCCAACATTGTTAATAAAATACCCATTTTTGGTTTTCAGTTCCGAAACAGGTATACCGATGGTATACCAAAAAAAATATTCACTTCGAGTTCAGAACCTATTCTGGAATAAACTGTTGTCAGACCGATATACCGGCGGTACACAGGCAGCGGTATACCGCAGACTTTAATACTGCTTTTCTAACATGTTCAAATGCACATTAAACTTAAGCTACATTTGTCGCATTCGACTTTCCGAATTTCTTCAATATAGGTGACGTTCGTCGCACTCCAAGACGTTCTCCACATAGGTTAAGAAAATCCAATACCAACAATTTTATTCAGATAAATATTTCGACCACAACGAAGCCTAGACTTTGTATCAATGTGAACTAGGAGTGATGCAAACGCAAAGGTGTATAAAATATAAATCCAATGATAAAAACAACATAATTCCTTTTAAAAAAAAATAAAGGGTTAATTAGACTACGGGTTTCAAAAGTATTCAAAAATTAATATTTCGGTCGTGAAGATGTTCAATTTCGAATTTAAGAGCATCTCCAACCCTATTGTGAGTTTAGAAAAAATGGTTGCCACATAGGAATGACAAACTTTCATTCCAATTTTTTTTTTCCAATGCAAATGTAGAATAAAACATGAAGTTGACATAACAATGACATGGCAAGGAGAATGTGAAGTTGGTTGTCTAGATCTAGACAATGCACTTTACAATGACTTTGTTTCCACATCATCAATTATGAATAGAAATATTTATAAAAAAGTTGAAGAAGTGGAGGAGTTGTCTTGGAAGTTGGAAAAAATACTTTTTATTGTCTCCTCAATACTTTTGCATTGGAGAGAGTTTTTCTATCTCATTGTCTTTTGAGATATAATTTTGTCACATAAACAAGACATTGTCTTGTGGTTCATGCCACATAGGAGCCACCTAAAACTCACAACACTTAACAAGACAATAGGGTTGGAGATGCTCCAAGTCCTGAGGACGGTTCGTGTTGACCATTCAAAAGCTCTTAATAAATAAATTAAACAGAATTCAAGAAGGATAAGAATATTTTTGGAATCCTAAAGCTAATTAATCCTAAAATATATGTTAATATATTTTGAATGGTCAACATCGGTCGATCGTCGTCATCTAAACTCTGACCTGGACATTTTCAGTCAGAAACCAAATATTAATTTTCGAATATTTTGAATCCAAAGTGTAACTAATCCAAAAATTAATTTCTTTAGTCACTGTAGCATGGGAGGAATAACAGGTAAAGTCGTAATTAAATCAAATTGCTATGACATGACAACAACTGCAATGGCGTCTCTCGGTGAAGCAAAGGAAGCACTTATCAAAATAATCAAAACGTAACAATCATCTTAACTGCTTTTGTTACAGAGGCATCTGCTCCAACTGCTCCCGAAGACCTAAGCTTAGCTAGACCTAGTCAAGAACAATGACTTCTTCTTGTCTGACCCTTAGATTCCTATTAATCTATCACTGCCCATCTACCATTCATTTCCCATCTTCTAGTTAGTAACATCAGCACACGTCACTAAGTAGTTCATACTAATTACTGCGACTTGCTTTAAAAGCACCTACCTATGCTTTTCATAAAATAAAAAAGTTATCGGTCTAGTTTATCTTAAAGATATACATCTTTGAAATGCTTTAAAAGCAGCTATCTTTTCGGTTTCACTCAAACCGAAATTGTTAAAATCGAATAAACCGAGTTTCTAATAATTAAAAAATTAAAATCAAATTGAAATCAATCGTAATTGAAATCAAACAAACCGATAATCAAATTGATTCATTCTGTTTGTCTATTTTTATTATCTAATGGATAGGACCAAAGTTGGGACTTGTTAATATTATATTAAAAAATATAATTTTTATACATATATTTGTTGTATTTCAAAATTGGTTCAAAGATGGAATAGTTGTTACATTACTGAAGTCGGACTTTAAAACATATACATGTATTGTTATTTTCAAAACATACATAAAAATAGACACATTTTTAGTAATAATATATGCATAAATTGAGGTAAATTATACAATTGCGTAAGTCTTATTTGGTTTACGGTTTTGGACTGAAATCACGATTTTCAACTGAAATCGAAATCGAACAATTTTTTTTTAGTATTTACAAAATCGAATGAATTTTTTTCTTCCAAATGAACCGATTCATTTGTTCGATTTGGTTCAATTCGATTCAGTTTTCAGCCCAAATCGAATAATGTCAACCCTAAAATGAACCCTTATCGGATGTTTTTTTTATAGAGTTACTTTTATTAAAAAAAATAGTAACCAAAAGCATTAGTATATATCAAGAGGTACAATAATGAAAGAAAGAGCTGCCTCTGACCATATACAACTATGAGTATTCATAACATATCAACAAAACTAAGAGGTACAAAATTACAACATAGTTTAGGAATTGAATAAAAAAAAATCCAAAATTCTAAATTACTCACTGAATATAAAAAAAAACAAAGACAAAAAAATATATTAAATCATCCAGCCGTCTTCCTTGATTCCTCATGTTTTCTTCTTTTTCTATATAGTTTAATGGATTAAATACAAATAAAAATGTATTTGATTCCTCCAAACTATTCCTTCAAATCATTTCTTCTTATGTGGCAGTTAACATAGCATCTAGAATACTAGCTGATATAACAAATTTTAAAATTAAAATTAATATTAATATTAAATTAATATTAAAATTAACATTAAAATTAATATTAATATTAACATTAAAAAATGGATGATGAATTTTTTGGACTAAAATTTACCATTCAGATGTCACGTCACTTGTCTTATAAGGAAAAAATGGTTTGGAGGACATTTTGGATAGAATAATAACATTACACAAAGAGAAATCCTTTTGGACCGAGAGGAGGTAACCGCCATAGGTGGAGCCACATAGAAAGGAATGGGGTCTGCAGTCCTTGCGAATTTTTGTTCATGGAGTTTTTTTTTTAATTACTCCTATTTGTTCCTTAAATTAACATCGATTTTCTTAAATTTTTAGTCTTAACTTTCTAGCTAGCAATATTCTATTTATTTTTAGAATCTACTCTCACAGTCAAAAAGAAGAAAACTAGATCAAAATTTATATTATAGAATTTTTGTCCCCATAGAGTGGAATGACCGGCTCCGTTCCTCGGAGCCGTACGTCAGCCTAAGGGCTGACGTAACGGCCCTCCATTGAACCCAACCTCCGCTGACGTGGGACCCAAACATGTCCCATGGAGGGCCGCCACGTCAGCCCGAGGGCTGAAGCGCGATGCGTAAAGACCGGATCTTACTCAAATACGAAATTTCAAGTGGTCCATGTACACACTCTGATCTCGTTTGGTTCGCGAAAAGGAACCGACAGGAAATCAATTTCTTGATATTTCGTTTTCCTTTGGAAAATTACTATTTCCAACTATTTTTCTTTATGGTGTTTGGAAATGTCAAAAAAAAAAAAATGGAAAAAAATACTTAAAAAAGTAAATAGTTCCTTTGATGGATGAAATCGTTTTTTTTTTTGAAAAAATTTCTATTGAAATTGCTTTCATTTTCTTCTCAATTACTTTCATCCAATACATAGAAAAGTGATAACTTTTATTTTAAATCCCATGATTCTGCCTATTTACTTGGTAAGCCATGCAGTCTTTTTCCAACTCCAAGACACGCTAAAGATGACGCCCTCTCAACCAAACAACTACTTCCTTCTCCTTCCTTGTACAAAAACCCACAACTGGCACTTCCTCGGTACCATTCCATTCTCCTCTATAGCTCCGCTGCCACTAGTGCTGCTGCTGCTGCTACTACCACCACCAAAACCATGACGAGCAAAGCCTTCAAAAAGGCGATAGCAGTCGCGGACGCAGCGACGCTGTACCTCGCGCTGACCGTCCTCGCGATCCTCGTGCTGAGCTCTCTCGACGCGGACGCGGTGCGCGGGGCGCCGCAGCCCGCGGCCGGCGCCCGGCCGTGCGACGAGATCTACGTGGTCGGAGAGGGGGAGACTCTGCACACCATCGGCGACAAGTGCGGAGACCCCTTCCTCGTGGAACACAATCCGCACGTACACGACCCCGACGAAGTCTTCCCCGGCCTCGTCCTCAGTATCACTCCGTCCGGCCACAACTACAGATAGAGGATCGCCGGTGCTGATACATAATATATATTGTGTCATGAACACTTGTATGTAAGTAAGTGGTATATATATAATTATGCAGTTGAGCACGGAAATCATTTCCTTGCTTGTTACTAGAACAACTTTGGAACGAAAGGAGAAATATATAGTTTAAGACAACTTTCTTGATTAGCTGAATTTCTATTGGAATGTAAGTGGAGGGAAGAGAAGAGGCGGCGCTTTGGCCAGGACAGGCCGGACGACGGCCCATAGTCCAAAGATTGAAAAAGCTCCAACATAAACGTATCTAATTAAAATAAAAGTATAGTACCATGGACAATACCTAACACAAATTGTTATTTTTAATTTTATTTTAGTTTCTTAAATTTTATCAAATAATATATGGGATCTTCATTTTGAAAGTTTGTCTCTTGGCCCTCGTAACCTCACGTCGACCCTGGAGAAGAATATTAGAAGAGAACGGAGGTAGTTGATGGTGAGGATGGAGTCTTCTAAATTGAAGCCACACATCACAAGCTTTGTTGTGGATGTTGATAAAACGTTTGACCCAACTAGATCAAGGTGTTGAATGGGTCACGCAGCTCCAACATTGGGCCTGATCACAGCAATGTCGGAACGACCCAAGTCCGATCAAAGCTCGGGTTCCATCAGATGTGAGTCTCGTCTCACAATATTGATATTCTTATACGGATACACGAATATTTATTGTTGTATATTTTATTGAAAAAAAATAACTTCATTGCTCCTATCCTTTTTCATTAGTTGGCATATTAAATTATTACTAAATGACTAAATTATTAGCCCTCTGATTCCTATTAAATTCTATTTTTATTGTTGGTTTGAGTGGATGATTGTATATATATATATTCTCTATTTCTTTATTTCGGATGAGTTCCTTCCAAGAAGAAAAAATGGTGTTTATCTAAAAAACTATCATTCTCTTCCATTCTTTCAAATTGTTCCTCCTTCAATTTTTTGGGCAAAACTAAGTTCGGATCGTTCTTTCGAAACTGTGTGCGGTGACGGAAAGCCGGTAGCAAAAATTTTTTACCTTTAGGAGGAATATTCGAGACAAAATCTGCACATAGACCTCGAATATTCTCTTAGGGTAATGTTTCGTGCATGACTTTTCCATAGACCAGTAACTCAACCTTTTTATTATTTTGCTATTCTATTTTTCAGGATGGTAAAAATATTTTCTAACAATCTAAGAGAATATTTTATTATATATATATATATATATATATATATATATATATATATATATATATATATATATATATATATATATTTATTGAAGCAATAGGTAATTGTGGCTGAAAATAATGTCTATATGCAAAAACTAACCCCTGATGTTGAACACAGCCCAAGAATGTACTTTATTAGCAAGACTAATCAAGGCCAAGCAGAGGCCACATACATTGTTTTCGCTATGGCCGCTTAGTCCGACTTCGATATCCTCGAATTTTTGTAAAGAAGTATAGGAGAAGGGATTAAAAAATAGGAATCTGTGATTCAATTATAAACAAAAAAGAAGAAGGAAGAGAGAACTAAAATAAGCAAAAAAGAAAAGAAAAAACTTACCGTTGGCCGTCATCTAGAATCGGAAGCGAAGTGATGAATTTCCAAACTTTTTTCTTCTCTAGATGTTCCAATTATCCAGCAAACCTATTCTTTATAGTGCCTTTTTGTTTCTCCTTTTTATGCTTTAACATAAGGTTGTGGGCTGGGCTTTGTAGAAGACAACATATAAAACTATGTTTTAGTACTTATTTTTAGAAAAACTATTAAAAATTTTTGGGGCCCCTAGGCACTGGGCCCCGGGCCCAAGTCCCGCCTGCCCCTCCTCTGGGCTGCCCTTGGATGTGTTCTACATGTAATTTTGTTAAACTAGTTTATTAGCATTTAGATGTGAAGAAGGCTCCAAAATGAGACAATTTCCTTTATTTGTCTCAAATGACAACTTGGCATTGGTGTCGCCTGTTAATTATTGATATTACTGTTGATATATTATGTTTTTCTACAATATTTTACATAGATGTTCATTTTGTGTCACGATAGTTGATGTCAAAGTTGGTGGTCTACCTATGGAGATGTTCGCTAACGTGATAGTCATCCATGTTTCGTACTCTACGAAGATTTTTTTTAATTATTTAGAACAACAGCTCTACGTTGGTTATAACATAATATATAATAAAATTAGTGTAGTTGGAGAAGATCTTTAATTTTAAGAAGGCTTCATTTTCGGTGTAGACATGCAACCTATTTTACTTCGTGTAGGTAAATATATTCTTTCGTAATTTCTTCCCATGTTAGGATTCGTTCTCTAGTTTTAGCACTGATATGGAGATTTCTATATCACTTTAAACTTTTTACCTTTTGCTATTGATGTGTTTCCTAGTTACACATTGTCGGTCACCTCTTACATACGTACCAAATTTCTATGTTTTTTAGAATTTGTACTTACAAATGACCACTTGAGCCTGAATTTGAAGCTTGTGCGAAGGAATATATATTTAGTGATCTAAAATATGGCTATTTTTATTGAATATTCTACTCAATAGTAAACGATATTCTTACTTGTAGTATAACAATATAAACATACACACATATTGTTTAGTATAGTAAAAAAATTTATAGTATACAAGAACACTTTGTCAACAAAATACTGTGACTCATGTCTACTATTTTTATACATATAATGTTTAGTTAACAGTATATATTGTTTACATGACCTAATAAATGGACACATTTTTATATCTGTTTTTGTACAGATAACATATAAAATGTTATGATTAATGTAATTACTCTGTTTTATAAACTTAACGAGCTATTCATAATATTCATGTATGTTTTTGCTTAGTGAGGTTTTTCTTGTATGTCATCCATTAATAAAATTTGAATTCGGATACTTAACGTGCAACACCATAGTTGTCCAATAGAGACATGTACATCCAAATGACACAATAATTGCTTCTCCGTGTTACTTTTTTCCTTTCCTTTTTGGAGTATATGGTTTATATCTTTCAAGTTTGATTAATAGGATGTTTCATGTCTTTAATATATGGATAGAATGAACGATTTTGAGAATATTTAGAGCCGCCAGCTTATTTGCCATCAAAAATGCGATAAAGTTTTGTAGATTAAAACTTTGGTATTTCAACTACAAACAGAACAGTATACAATGTAGGACTTAGACGTAGTCCTAGGAGTACACTTTTGTTTTTATCTGGAAACTGTATCGGTGGAACTGTATCTGACGACGATCTTGGATTCTCTGAAGGTCTGGGCTGTTGTGGATGCCGGAGCATTTGGAAGAGAAGTAGACGTTACGTGTCTCTTCTCGTCTCTGTAGGTAGAGATGATAATCTATCTATCTATCTGTGTGCGTATGAAGAAATAATCCTTCTATTTATAGGCATCAGACTGGTCTGCTCATACACGCATATGTAGGATACACCTGTATATGGAAATGCCACATAGCTGATGTTGTGGGGCGCATGGATGATGCGCCCTGAGTTGAAAATGAATCTTGTTTGAACTGTACTGTTGGGCTATGGTGGAGCTGACACGTGACGGTTGCGAAGATTCAACCGTTGCTGAGATCTTGGGTGGTTAGCACCCATTCGTAGGCAGAACTAAGTCAAACGACACGTGGCGCGTGTTCATGGCTCAAAGATCTCAGATTTGGTGGAAGGTGACCAATCAGGATGCGCCTAAGATCTGGCGTATGGGGCGACTTTGTCTATGACTTTCAGAGGTCACAGACAAGTCTGGGCGCATGGCTTCTGAGGCGCATGCAGAGCTTTTGGGTGCATGGCTGTGGAAGCGCATGCAGAGACTTGGCTTCTGTCTTTTGGGATCAGGAGTAAGTCAGGGTCGCATGGCTTTTGAGGCGCATGCAAATTTCTGGGTACATGGCCGTGGAGGCACATGAGAGTGATTGGCCGGCCACGTGGCAAGGACAGCTGTAGCCGAGAAAATATAATGATGAAGATGACGTTGGCGGCTCTTCATTTTTTTGTAAAAAGCTGTCAATTGTTCACTCTTCGAGAAGCGTACTGCCGACTCTGTCACATAGCATTAAATGCTTGGTGGGTGACGAGTTGAAGTGGGTGCATCAGTTTGTTCCCCACAAGGCGCATGGGTCTATGTCCCAGTGGGCACATCGGTACAGAGCGTATGGTGCTGACGGTGCATCTGCTGCATGACACATCCTTATTGGCCCGTTGTTGAGTTCTTCGATGCATTAATGGCTGTTTTGACTTGACTAAATACGAAGAGGTAGATCCATTGGCATTATTACAAATTTATTGTACAGGATATGAGGAGACTACCACTTGGCGCATGGGCGAGGGTTGCCTCGGCCTATAAATAGCTTTGTGAAGAGTTTTGTTTCTCATTTCACTTAGCTTTCCTTCATGGAGACGAACTCGATCGGTCCCCTGCCTTGGCGATTTTACGATGAACTCCTTCCGAAGACGAAGATGTGTCGAGTTGATTTTTTCACCATCGGCCCTGTGAAAGTGCATGTTGCATCCAAATATCGGGATCGTCGTGTCCTGACACAAGCTGAAGGTGCCTGTTGCATCCAAAGATCGGCACGGTCGTGCCCTAATTTTGTTATGCTGGGAGAGCCGCAGGTCGGGGCTATCGTGCCCTGATTTGGTTAGACTAGAAGAGCCACTCCTCCTGCTAGAGTGCCCGCATGCTGACGAGGAGGTGATTCACTCTAACTATGTACGGGGATGCGCCTATGCTGAGATGCTGGAATGATGCGCCTGGCTGTTGCACTTGAGTGATGCACCTGGCTGTACGTTGAAGTGATGCGCCTGGCTGTAGCACTGTGCCCGACTGTAGCTTTTAGGATTTTCTTTCTCTTTTGTAAAAGAATTCTCCTTTGTAAAAGACATGTAATAGACTTTCATATGAAATAAAAGCCCCATTTATATGTCTCTACTTCTTTGCTGTATTCTGTTGTGCCAAGTATTCTGTTCCTGGCACATGTTAATTTCTGGCGCATAAGAGTTCGGGCGCATAGGAGTTTCGGCCTTAGATCCGCCTGAAATTCCATGCATCTACAAGACCCCCTTCAAAGTTTTCAAAACTTTCTGCCAAGTTTTGGAGTACTTTGAACAAAAAACATGGGTAGTCGTTGTTCTGGGCGCATAGCTCTTTTGGGCGCATGACCGCTTCGCGCATTACTGTGGGGGCGCATGTTCTTCTCGAATTTATGCAAAAAGATAACGCCTCAAATTTTAGAATATTAATGATGATCGTTTGGAAGATATGCATGTTCGCCATCGAAAAAGAGGACACAAAAGGTTTTTGGTTGCAACTTTTGTATTTCGATTACAAACATAACATTATACAATGTAGGACTTAGATGTAGTCCTTTGAGTACACTTTTATTTTTATCTGGGAACTGTGTTGGTGGAGCGAGTGGTAATGCATTGACTACGTTGACAATCTGACGACGATCTTGAATTCTCTGAAGGTCTGGGTTGCTCTGGATGCCGGAGCATTTTGAGGGGAAAAAGACGCGAAGTGTCTCTCCTGCTCTCTAGATATGATCTGTGAATATATCTTCCTGTTTATATCTTTTTATATCTCTGGATGAATGAATGATCCTTCTATTATAGGCAGCAGGCTGAACTGCCTCTACACGCATATGTAGGATGCACCTAGGTGTGGGAACGCCACGTGGCTGATGCTGGCGGAGGCGCATGAATGATGTTCCTCAAATCTGTTTGAACTGCTGCGTTGGACTGCGATGGAGCTGACACGTGGCAGTTGCGAGGATTCGGTTGTTGCTGAGATCTTGGGTGGTTAGCACCCATTCGTAGGCAGAACTTAGTCAAATGATACATGGCTCGTGTTCATGACTCAAAGATCTCGGATTTGGGAGAGAGTGATCTGTCTTGATGCACCTAGGATCGGGCGCATGGAGAGGACTTCACATCAGGATGCGCCTAGGATCAGGCGCATGGGGTGACTTGGTCTATGACTTCGAGGAGTCATAGCTAAGTCCAGACGCATGGCTTTTGAGGCACATGCAGAGCTTTTAGGCGCGTAGCTGTGGAAGCACATGCATAGACTAGGCTTCTGTCTTGAAATCAGAAGTAAGTCTGGGGGCGCATGGCTTTTGAGGCGCATGTAGTCTTCTGGGCGCATGGCTGCGAGGCGCATGCGAATGAACGATCGGCCGCGTGGCAAGGACCGTTGTAGCCGACCAAAAGTGTAATGATGGTGCTGATGTCAGCGGCTCTTCATTTTCTGTAAATGGTAGCTGATTGGACGGCTCTTTGGAAGATGTATTGCTGCCTTTGTCACTTAGCATTAAATGCTTGATGATGACAAGTTTAAAAGGGATGCATCGGTTAATTCTGATCTGGCGCATGGGTCTATGTCCCACTGGGCGCATCAATTCGGAGCGTATGGTACTGACGGCGCATCTGTCGTATGGCGCATCCTTCTTGGTCCGTCTGTTGAGTTCTTCGACGCATTAATGGCTGTTTGACTTGACTGAATTTTAAGTGGCAGATTCGTCACCATAAATGCAAGTTCGTTGCACTAACTTTGGGAAGGTTGCCACTTGGCGCATGGGTTTGATTTGCCCGGCCAATAAATAGCAACTGTTGAAAGAGAGTTTTGTTTGTCTTTCTCTGGACTTCTCGACGAAGATGAATTCGACTGATCCTCCTTGGTGGCAAGACGTTGCACTGTGGGTTGTAGATCCCCTTGTTCGAAGAAGCTTTGGCGAAAAACTCCTTCGGGAGACTGAGATGCGTCGGGAATGGGCACGACAGTTTATGTTCGAGCCCCTTGCTGGCAATGTTATTCTACGAGACGACATCGAGTGCCAAGTTGAATGCATGGTTTGGGTTTGATGTGCCCAAGCCTCATTATTATGGAAGAGCCCCGGCTGGCAGATGCGCCTATGCGTTGACGAGAAAGTGACTCGCTCTGACGATGGGGGACAATGTGCCTGCAGACTAATGTGCCGGGCTGAGACGTCAGAGTGATACATCTAGTTGAGAGTAGGCTGTTACAAAGTCTTTAATTGGCATCAGGTTTTTGAGATAATATCGGACAGGTGCAACAGATTTGAAGTCGCTGGAGCACAGACTGCCATGGTGGTGGAGCCACTGTTTTACAACAACAGCAGTTGATGGTGACTATGGAACAAGTGTGCCCCGCGAGGGGCACATCGTGCTTAATGGTCAGCTCTTCTGATCTACGTTTGTGAGTGATCACATTACGCAAATCATGAGGTGAGAGTTTTACTTTCACACCCCGTTAAGGCGTATGGCGAGGCCAAGTGCCGGATGGTCATGTGAATGCTACACCTCCTGATCCAGTTCTAGCGCATAAAATGCACCCAGATCATAAGTAGGAGAATAACACGTATTGTGAGTGGAACCCACTTCATGCGCACAGCCCACGTAGGCGCATGGGTTTGACACGGCAAGGTTTGCCCCCTGACTTGGTTTAAAACGCAGAAGATGTGCCTAAGTAGAAGGGGGACTTTAAGTGTTAACCCATTTCGGTGCGAAAGCACCTGAGTCAACTTCTGTACAGCTTGCTATTAGCCGTGCGCA
This sequence comes from Iris pallida, assembly GCA_029216955.1. Taxonomy (NCBI): domain Eukaryota; kingdom Viridiplantae; phylum Streptophyta; class Magnoliopsida; order Asparagales; family Iridaceae; genus Iris; species Iris pallida. The sequence continues at coordinate 4,495,126 of JANAVB010009596.1, forward strand.
TGACTTTTAGCACACGTTTCTGGCTTGCTACTGACATAGCACTTTGAGGACGCATGGCCCATGCCGTCTTAGATTTCTTCGTAATAGCCTAACTTTTTCTTACCAAGATGGCAAGTGAAGAACTTCCAGCCGATCCAGAAGAAGAAGAGGAACTGTTGCAACTTTTTGTGGCTCGAACGGGCTCCCTGTAAACAGGCTCCCTTTTCTTCTTCTTTTTTATTTTGGTACCCTTTTTAAAGGAGGCAAGGGGACTCTTTATATAGAGTGGAATGAGACTTCCCCTCTTCTCCTTTCTGATATAGGATTACAAGTAATCTCCTTTTTCATGCTTCTACAAGACCCTCATCAAAGTTTTTAAAACTTTTGGACAAGTTTTAAAATGCTTTGAACAAGAAGCATGGACAGTAGAGCTGTTTAGGTGTGACAATCCTATCAGAGATAGTATGGACGTGATAGGTTTGGGTACTTCTACTGAGAATTTTATGTGGACTTATCATCCTTGGCGTACCTGGGTTTTAGGTACAGATAATAAATTGAGAGAGAGAACCAACATATTTACTCAGAGGTAATATGGACGTGGTAATATGGGGTAATAGTAGAGCTTTCCTACTCAGAGGTGATATGGTCGTGGTAGGAATGAACTTGGTGGGGATACAAAGAACAACTCAGAGGTGATATGGACATAGATGTTCTATGATTGATGTGCAACAACGCGGGGGTTACTGTACGTGATATTTACTCAGAGATAATGTGGACATGGTAAACATAGTAACGAGCATGATCTTATGTAGCATAAAATCCTACTTCATAGGGTGTAGAAAAGCAACTCAGAGGTGATATGGACATGGTTATTCTTCTACTGGGAATGCAACGGAACAGCTGGGTTCCTGAAGCACATAATTGTCAAAGAAAGGGGTGTGAACCTGGTTTTGTCAAGTTCACGAAGTTCTCTCTTCTGGGGAGATGGTAGTACATTTTCGACGGGTGTCAAGAATAGTACTTCTTCAGGAACTTGCCGTTGATGGGTATCATGAACAAGTCCCCATTAGGTTGAGCGAGACGATAAGCACCGTTTGAGTATACCATCTCTATGACGAAGGGTCCTTCCTACTTGGATTTGAACTTTTCCGGTGTCTTGTGAGTCATTACCATGGGTCTTCTAACTGCCAGAACCAAGTCACCTACTTGGAAAGTCCTCTGTTTGACCCTTTTATTAAAAGCCTGTGAGATACGGGCTTGGTAGAGTTCGATGCGCTATTGAGCCATGAGGCACTTTTTATCGAGCGCTTACAACTCTTGTAGACGGTAACGTTGATTGTATTCTTCGGTCAGCTGGTTCATGATCGCCACTCGGAATGAGGGTATCTGGATTTCCAGCGGTAATACTGCTTCGCTTCCATAGACCAAGAAGAACGGTGTGTTGCCTGTCAGGGGCCGTACCGTTATGCGATAGGCCCGAAGGCATTTACCGAGCTTCTTATCCCAGTCACGCTTGTTGGATGACACGACTTTTTTGAGTAGCTTGATGATAGTTTTATTAAAAGCTTCCGCCAATCCATTTGCTGTCGGATTTTAGGCAGTTGATGCCACATTCTGAATACGATTTTTGTCACAGAATCTACTGAATGTATGGCTGATGAATTATGGACCGTTGTCGTGGACGATCCTCCGAGGTACCCCGAAATAGTAGATGATGTGATGTTTGATGAAGCTGATCACCTTTGAGCTTTTTACTTCCATCAGTGGCACTGCTTCTGCCCACTTAGAGAAGTAGTCGGTGATTGCTAGGATAAAGCGGTGTCCCCTGGATGAGGGAGGGGTGATAGGTCCCACTATATCCATGTCCCAGGCTTCAAATGGCCAAGAGGCGACCGTAGGATGTAGAGGCTTTGACGGTCTGTGGATGAAGTCGGCGTGCAGCTGGCAAGAACGACATTTCTTTGCATACTCAACAACATTAGCCATCATGGTAGGCCAGTAATAGCCCATACGTCGGAGTCGGTCCTGTAGCTTAGGACCTAGTTGATGAGCTCCGCATGTTCCATCATGATCTTCTCGAAGGGATTCAACAGCTTATTCGTTTGATAGACATCGAAGGAGAAGTCCATCGTAGGATCGTCGGTACAACATTTTAGTGGCCGTATCGTAATAGAATCGGAGGGAACGCCTTCTGACTAAGACTGCCTCCTTTGGGTCTTCTGGGAGGATTTCGTAGACGGCAAAGTCGATGAACAAAAATCTCCAGTATCTGACGTTAATGCTGGTATCTGTGGCTATGGCATGAGTCCCGACTGGTACAGCCAATGAGGCTGCGAGGCCAGCCAACGCGTCAGCTTCT